>CAFUXE010000259.1:657526-724874 GCA_903364295.1 Serranus cabrilla
CTCGGCTGTGTTTGTGTTTTTTATCGGGGGAGCAGAAAGTAATAACACGGAGAGGAGAGTGATCTGCATTCTGCATCCTCATCTTCTTTTTTTTCAGCCAAGGACCTTTACAAGATAAAAAACATACAAGGTCCCCCAGATAAATTCATCCCAGAAATAATGTGACTTCTGTAGTCTTCGTTTTGTGAAGGACGTGCAGTATAAAGACATTAGGGAGCGTCCCAGTGGCTCGTTGGTGGAGCACACACCATTAATGCTTAATCCTGCAACACAGCGGGCTGCAAAAGGTTATTAGACATGAATTTAATATATTTGCAGATTTAGATCACAGCATAAACTATTATAGATTTAAACATGAAATGCATATTATTCATTGAAATATGAAGCCTTAAATACATTCATAACATGATATTTAAATTAATTTATCTGAAATCTTCTATCTGAACAGCCATAATGTCCATGGGTCAGTTTGACCTGGGGGCATGTTTAATTATACAAAAGTGTCAGAAACCAAAAAATCCCAATAAACATTTTTTATATCTCATATTTACCATTATAATCAATATTTTGTGCAGTGGCATTCTGTCACAGATCAGGTACAATGAGGATCATTCACTTGTTTTTCATAAAAAATGCATTAGTATGCAAATATGTGAAACTAACCATTTTCACCGTATATGCTGATTACACTCGTTTAGCCAAGCAGAAGGAGTTTCATACCGAAAAAATACTTTCTTTTACTTTTTTTTAGACGGGTAAATTTGACCCGAAACATAACAGGAGGGTTAACTCGCTTGCTTTAAAAATGGCAAGAAAACTTGATGTCCTGTCCATTACTGAATTTCAACCCAAAAATGTCAACATTTTGTGACCCAGTTGAGCTGGAAATGAACCTCAGAAACGAAATTTACTGAACCCAGATACACTCTAATATGCTTAACTAATTGATTCATTAAGTCATTTTTATTAGATTTCTGAACCACTTTTTCTGTGCACCACTTTAATTTTGTATTAATTGTTGACCTGCTGTCTCTGCTAACCCCCTATTCTCTCTTAAAGGGGCAGAACGGGTTAATAAGTTTGGATAACAGGTTAAAGACGAAGGTTTGCTTCTTTCACATTTCACGCCAACATTTAAACAGAAACACTCAGAAGCCACCAGTTGAATTTACACAGCCAGTAATTGTCACTCTTTCAGCTGTTTATCACCCTGAGGAAAAACATTATTCCTTTTTTTTTTTTTTATCTCAGAGGACCTGTTGAGTGTTGTGAGACCCCCGCAGCGTGTCCCAGCAGCACAGACTCTGCACACTCACTTAGACAATTTAGAGACAAAAGAACATTCAGGAGTCAGTAATTAAGTGTCTGGATATAAATACATGGTTTGCATACTGTGCAGAGATCATGCATGAGTGTGTGTGTGTGTGTGTGTTTGATGTGTCAGAATAAGACATACATCCTGTCAGAAGTTGATGCCTTCATTCTGCAGGTTAGAGCTGCAGGGAAATACCGAGTCAAGATGTACCCGAGTATGAAATGTAGCAGCCATCGTACCATGAACACTGGAGTATTAAAAGACAAAACGCTTCTCCTCTCCTCCTCCACCGTCTGCTGTACGGTTTAACTTATGTAACACACATGACTTAAATCTTTAAGGTGTATTATAGGTCAGAATATGAATATTCCCCCATGTTGAAGTCCATTTCTAGGTTCAATGTGTCCCAAAAGTTGTTGCAGCAATTTTGGGTTTTGGTAGCATTTGTTACACACATTTGGTGCTGAATTATGCAGTCGGAAAGTGATTAAAAATGGTCAAAAACCCTTGAGAATATGACACCATTATATGCCAAAATCTTTGGAAGAACACAGACAAATTTAGCTGTGATTTGGTTTAAAAACTTTGGAGATTTCTGTATTTTCAGTGATTGAATGACGAGCACTTTTGCTCTCTAAATTGCAGAGAAAACGACTTATTGTCAATATATGTATGAGAAGCTATACATCCTCTCAATGCTCTGGGTCTCTAGTTTGTGGCTGTAAAGTTTCATTAGTGTTGCCAACTAAATTTCTGGTATTGTAACTTCTACACCTCCCTGAGTTTACTTAACCAAAAATAATTGAATTTGAATATTCAGGCATGTTTTATGTGACACATAATTAAATATTTGTCAGAAACCTTTCACCAACAAATGTGATTAAAGCCCCAACACAGTTTAACATTTAACTTAATAGCTGCTGAAAATCTTTTTGCCTGTTATAATTAAGTAGAGTTTCCAAACTCTAGAGACTAAACACCAGCTCTTTCATGAACACGTCACACTTGATCTACATAAACGACTCAAAAAAAGTTTGGAAACGTTATTTCTCCCCTTCAATAATACTAATGGGTGTTGTATTACATGTCGTTGGAGTTGGGGTTTTTTTTATGACTTCTGTAGCTTGTGAATTGCGTTATTTTGTGTAACTTACATTGTTTACAAACTTATGTAGCTTCACTTCCGTTATCTTCGGTAATTTCCGTAGCGTCACTTCCTGGATTTCCGAACATTTATTTCCTGTTTAAACTGTATTTTATAATGCTTAACCAGGACGTTTTTTGCCCTAAACCTAGCTCAGTGGGTTTGTAGCATGAATTCACAGAAACTGCAGCCTTTTCCTCTGCTGCTCCATCCCTCTGGATCTCCCTCACTCCAATCATTCAAAAATCAACTCCAAACCTTTTTAAGACAGCTTAAAAGGCCTGACTCCCACTCTCATAAACTAATTTCTATGTTTGTTCTCTGTCATGTGTGTCTGTATGTGTTTCATGTCTTGTGTAAAGCATGAGTACCTGTGAGAGTGCTACATAAATCAGATTTATGATGTTACAACCGTGAACCGCACATGTATGTATACTGAAAACACTCACCTGATCCACATTGACATTGTTTTCTTGCTCACACACGTTACGTGCCGCAAGCATGTACTTCAGTGTTAAAACAAACGTGGTCATTTCACGTAATTTTACTGATATCAGGTAGCAAAAATCCCCTGTTGCCCCACTGCACGGGCCGTATCCTGCAGGGACAAACGTGGCAGGTCGATGCTTGCACGAACTCAAAGTTGCAGGACCCATGTGCACACAAGTGTCAATTAGGTGCCAGTCAGGTGCACACACACCTGGCTGCACCTGAAGCTCAAAACAAGTGAGTGGATATGAATAAGAGGAGAATGCTGCAGGGGATTTTGGGGCACACGTTTAGCTGCGTTTCTCATTCTACCAATGCAGGATCCTTACAAGTTGTACCTCGTTGTACAGGGGACTAATCAGGCTATCCAACGATATATAATGCAACTCCATTTAGTAATATTATAGTTTCCAAACTTTTTTGACGAGTTTGTGTATGGAAGAATTCTCCTATCTTTATCCAAGAGCGTAGATTCAGTTTGGGAGCCTGATCTTATTCCTTTTCAGTGACACAGCTCCTTCTTGTGCTCACATTTATTCTCCTCGTGCTCACACTTTGTGCTCGCACTCAGATTTCTGCTGCTTTCTTTAAAAATGTGTGCTTGTACTCAAAAATCACATGCTTCTGCTCACATTTCTTCAAACATTTCGCTTGTGTTAAAATGTGTCCTGTGCACGATGACGTCTGTGCTCTCAAATCTCAGGTTGAGGTGTCTGCTCCGACTGAAGGGTGTTGCGCTAAAAATAGTGTTTCACTCGCCAATAGGGAGACAGTAAAGTGTAAATAAATAACTGATGAATAAATCTGAGCATGAGAAGGACCTGTGTCACAAACTGAAAATCTCCGCTCTTGAATAAAGTTAATTCTTCCATATTCATGGCTGATGGTACCTGCATCCTGTAACGTGCTCCTCAACACTTCAGGAAAAGTTACCCATTGAAAAAACTAATTTGAATTAATTTCAGGACCCCTGAGAGTGTGAGTAATTCCCTCTTCTTCTCACCTACTCCGTCTCAGATGATAACCACAGCAGGAATGTGCCACAATAAAAGCCCCGGAGCAAAGTGTTCAGGCCAACAGCACATGAAAGGCACATTGTGACAGTTTCAATCGACAGCAGTCGAGCTGACACATCGGCTCTGGCTCGCCTCAGTGAATTGACGAGTTCTCACTTTGATTTCCTGTGATGCTTCATTCCCACGCTGTTCAAAAGCGATTACCAAGAGTATTTATACATCTTAATAAATGATTTAATGAAGATCAGCTGCTCCATCTTCTCTCTTTGTCCCGACATGACTTACTGGTAACCAACAACTCAATACCGTGAAAACCAATCCAGGGTAGGAGAACGAAACGTCCCATAAACAGGATGTACCAGGAACACCTCAAGGGAATCTTTTATAGAATTTGGCACAAATGTCATCTTGGACTCAAGGATGAAATGACTAGATTTTGGACGAAATAGGTGAAAAGTCAAGGTCACTGTGACCTCACATCCGTCCCGTACTTGTGATTGAGATATCTCAGGAATTCCTTGAGGGAAATTTGTCCAAAATGCAACCTTAAAACCATCAGATTTTAATTTGTATTCACCTTTTACAAATGAATCTGTCTTCATATGCAGAGAAATAATCCGGTTGTAGGCGTTATCGCACAACTCCATCTCCGTTCGAGCTTTTTGAGCTGTTAATGCACTGTAGAAGAAGAAGAAGAAGAGGAGGGAGTCTTGGCCCAGATGTCTGTTGTTGAGATATTTAGATATTTGCTGGCAACACCAAAACCAGCCGTTGTCCCCAGAGGCTAAAACCAACATTAATACAATGGAGGTGAATTATATTTAATCTGTTGTGCTCAAAATGTTGCAACAATTGCATAAGAATAATTCACACAGGAGTCTTTCCAGGAACAGGAACAGTGTCCCTCATACACTTTGGATAACTGACAGTTTTCACACAGTTTCCATCGAAAGAACAGGACGAACTGTGGCTTTCTTTGTCGTTTTTTATGATGTGGTTTTGTTTTTCCAGTCATAATATTTAAGGTGAAACAAAATCAAGGAATACTATGTTAGAATGACTGACGCACCTTATATGCAATCTGCTGTTGAGGACATGAATAGCAGATTTTTATGCTTTGTCAGATGTTTATGTATGTAAATTGTATTGCTAGTTATCTATCAGAGAACCACAGTTGTTGTTTTTTTGAAGAGGTGTCTTTCAGTGGGGCGGTCATCCATAATGGGCCTTTTTCCTCTGTAGACACTCACTGAAGTACTTGAAAATTTCAACCCTAGAGTGTTACTGGAGGATATGACACTTGACCTATTTGACTGTTTTCAAAAATGTTTCATTTTTATGTTGAATATCAGGTCAATTGAGCTATTATTATACTGATTGGTCAGGTTGTTGAACAATCTCTCAAGTTAAAAAACTGGTTGAATCAAAGCGGGTGAAGTCAGAACTGGATTGAGTTCTAACGAAATGCCGACCTAATGTAAAATAATTGTGTTCTGTTGATTAACCAGAGTGATTGAGATGCTGATTTGCTTTTTCTGTATTTTCTTTAGCACCTGAAGCTACCATTCCCCTTCATTGTTTTGGATTGGAAAACCTGAAAACCTGGCCAAATAAAATCCCCTGCGGAGCTCAAGGTACGTGAGAAAATGTGTTTTTTTTTCTTTTTTGTATGATTAAGGGGAATTTTAAACTCCTTATCCTGGAGCAATCCTTTGCTCCCTCTACCTCTCCAGCTTCTGTTAATATTAAGGGAGCATAGTGAGCACATTGTTACAAACAAACCCTTTAATCTTCTGTACATTTTCTCACAGACTTCCTGCATCAGTGCAGGAAGTCATGACAGATAGTCGCATTAGATGCCGTGCATTTGTAAATGACGTTACATCTAAAATGGAATTGGTCACGGAGACTAACATCAGCATACTTCTGGTACATTAGATTAAAATTTGGAACTCAATTTGGGGCTTTAAATTGGCACTGGACATGAGGTTCTGCAATGTGCCTGCTGATATAAAACACATAAAAAAACAAGACGGATGATCCTGAAATATAATTCTGCAGCAGAGCAACAGGAACCCTGCAGGCTCCGGCTGCAAACAGACACAGCAGAACAACAACAATGAGTTGTCATCTCACTTTATTTAATAACCTAGACCCCCACCACCAAGGGCTATTGCATAAAAAAAAAAATCTCAAATCGTACAAAAATCAGCCCCTCAGCAAAATGAGGTGAAACAGAACATGTTGGCGTTTCCTCGTTCGAAGCTACTTTTTTGGGGCAGACGAGTTGATTAAAATGTTCATACATGTTTAACACTGACATGGCTCTGCTGTTTAATAGTGAAAAACATCCATGACAAGTATTGAAAATGAATAGAGACAAAATAATGCACCATGAATTTAAAGCATACTGTAACTGGTAACAAAAAGACAAACATCTACAGCATTTGCAGTGCATAGAAACATAAATAACACTGGACACGAGTAGACTGTAAATATATGTACATATATTTAAGGGCTGGTCGATGCATAGCAAGGCTCCTTAGTACCACCACAGTGCTGCGAACTTACAGTAATCAAGTCTTTCCTGTTCTTCCTCTTAACGGATTGCACTGAGCACAGGGTCATTGCAGTGTTTCCCTGACTATTGCCTTAAAGAAACTAAAATATGTGATCTACCTATTTTATGTGCACTGGTTTCATTTTTAGCCTTATTTCTTGCGCTTTTTCTTTATCTCTGTGGTTTGTGTGGAGCAGAGAGAAAGCACTCAAGCAGTGGATAACCTGTAGGCGAAAAGATGCATGCAGACTGAAAATCTGTGGGGAGACACAGTGACTTGTGTCAAGTCCCCACTGGATGCGTTTGTCACGGGTCACATAGGGTCCCATTATAGGTTTATTTCTGCAGAGGCAGCTCTTTAAATCACTCAAATATCCTAATGTGCATGTGTTTTTAACTTTAACCACATCTACATTCATTCACGAGTGCTCCCGGTCTGTTTGTGTTCCTGATTCTATACACACAGATTGCCCAAACTCGCAGCAGTGGGCAGGAAATAAAATCAATCAATACATGCAAACATTAATTTCATGGCGCATTTTGAAGAGTTGCATGAAAAAAGCTTGATGGAAACACTAAAATTTGATAAAACTTTCAAAAATTAGCATAAAAGTTGAAAACTATCTAGGAAATCAGTAAATTTCTGCCACTGCAATCAGCCGACAGACCAGAAGCCTCGATTAAACAATTAACATGCGATAAATACATTAAGAAACACAAACAGAGAGGAATATTTGTGTGATTTAAACAGCTTTCTATGCAGATGACACTTCACTAAACTCGACAGAAGACGGAGTCCGTGCGGGTCGTAGAAACGTAGTCTCCTAGATGCTTGGCTTATGCAGTGTGTAAATTTCCTTGCCTTAAGCTAAAAATGGTGATAGCAACTGCCCTCCCACGTAGCCCATCGCCCCCCACAGCAGTCACTAAAAGAGATTATTGCACTGTGAAGCAAAAATATCATGGGAGCTGTGAAGCCACTAACATTAGCTTGCAAGGAGGACTCGTAACTTCATTTACTCTGTAATGAGCGTGATGAATTGAACCTAGTTGACCCGCTTCGCAGCCACAATCACAAGTCTGCTCACATAAAAACCTCCTTCCCCATTTGTATGGAAACAAAAGTGTTTTTTATAGTCACTTATCGGCCTCTTATTTCTTCAAGTGGTTCTAATCAGAGCAGAAAATTGTTAAAATCATCCGGTGCTGGGTTTTATAACTTGAGGAAACAAGATTGGGAGATATTTAAACTTTTTTAAATTGTTTTCAAGTTTTAATATGTGCAGCTACGCTCGGCAGTCTGAGATGACGGGAGGAACTACAGAGTGGTTTTTGTTTCGAGTTTAAATCCAGCAGAGAGAGAATGCAGCACTACTATAACAGCTTGTAAATGTGCAACATCCCAATGTTATTTTAGTGTCAGCGAGCAGAAGCACCATCACCACTGCGGCGCAGGATGAAAGTAGAGATCTGTTATGTGCAAATGTGCTGTGAAAATTCCCCCTGTAGAGTACAAGGAACTTGGAAATGAGTAACACATGATGAAGCCTGACGCCGAGGATGAGAGTGCGTCATTGTTGACCGCACATAAAATGGGTGTTGGCCTGGTCAAAAGGGATGTGCGGGGGGCAGTTTACAGAGAGAAAAACATTTATTTGGGGCGCGTTGTGTCGAAAGGATGAGAGAGCGTGGAGTAATGTGACAAAGGAGTGAGGAAATAGACTTTAAATGGGATCACAGTGAGACTTTGAGGTGAGGGCAGCTGTGAGGCCGATGATGTAGCTGCAGGAAGTGAGCTCAATAAAGATTAGACGGCGCAGTGTTGATGTGGTGTGGAGGGTTATTCTGCGCTCCGTGTGGTTCGGGCTATTTTAAGGCGCAAACTCTGCCGATATCATCCCGCCTTGAGGAAATCTCGTTATTTCCTTTAATTGTCTGTGATACAATCATTCTGTTTTTAAAACAATAACAAACAGGAGTGACTCACATCTTAGTGAAGAAAAAAAAGAAGAATCCAGTGATAAACAATGACTACACATAGAAAAACAAACTATTATTTATAACTACTGCAGATATGTGAAGTCACATTCAGATCAAGCACACACGCTGGCGTCTACGTCTGCTGGAAGCTTTAAATAGATCATCCCAAATTGACTTTGTGCTTATTGTTACAGAAATTTGTGTGCAGATCAACATTTCCCTTCTTTACATGATTAGTGTTAAATCAACAGGGCCATGCCAAGCAGCCTGCAAACGAGTGAACAAATCAGAGTAAGATGATGATTAGGAGTACACGTTTCTAAAGGGGCAGTTCAGTCTGATCCCGGAGCGTTAAAGAGCTCTATAAAAGAAGTACCACGATGTCAATCGCCACTCAATATGCGCTCGATCTCCTCCAGTCTCTTCAAAGCAGCTGCCCTTTTTTTCTCTATATCTGTAATCTCTTTAGTGGACTTACCCTTAGTCCGCTTGTCAGACTGGCTACTGTCCAAAGACTCTGATTGGTCTACGCCCACACCTCCGAGGCTTTCTGCAGAGGATTTCCGCACATTCTTCTCATCCCCAGCCTCCTTTCCCACAGCATCAGAACCCCTCCCTTCCTCCTCCTCCTCTGCCACCTCCCCGGCCCCCTCCTCAGCTCTCTTCGGCTTCTCCTCCTGAGCCGCGGCGGTGGCTCCCACTGAGGTCAGCGGATGCCCCGCTGCGCTCATGGCAGCCATTTTACTGCGTACGATGCTCAAGTGGCGCCGCACGTATTCCTCCTTGGGCGCCAGGGCCAGCGTCTCCACCAGGCAGCGCTCGGCACGCGGCAGGTCGCGCTCCTCAAAGTAGACGACGCACAGGTTGTGCTTGCCTTGCACGTTGGTGGGGTCCATGCGTAGGATGCGCTCGAAGCAGGCTTTGGCTCCCCGCGTGTCCTTCTTGTGGTTCATGAGGATGTCCCCCTTCAGGATGAGGCCCTTGATGTGCTCCGGGTGGTGGCGCAGCAGCTCGTCCAGCGCGGGCAGCGCATCCACCTCGCGCTTGGACTGAGAGTAGAGCAGCGCCAGGTTGAACAGGGCGCTGCGGAAGCCGGCCTGCAGGCCGATGGCTTTACGCATCCAGCGCTCCGCCGCGGCGTTCTCGTTGGCGTCCATGGCCAGCATGCCGAGGTTGAAGTAGCCGTTGGCGTCTTCGGGCTCCTCCTCCACGTAGGTCAGGAAGCGTCGGTTGGCCTCTGGCCAGAACTTTGGATCACCTAGCACGGAAAACAAAGACATGTCAGATTTTTTACAGATAGAATCAGATCGATTTTACCAGCATGCCGTTAAAAAAAATTGTAATAATAAAATTGTAAATAACAGAATTCAAAAAACAAACATCAGTTTGACCATAAACTGTGTTATATTTGTAAATATTTTAATTGAATATATGTCAGAGTCTTCACAAATGATTGCATTCTGTTTTATTTAAACAAGTCCTGACTGCTTTAGAATCAGGGACGTATTTATGAATGTAAACCGTCAGTACAGGCATTTTATACAAATAGTTTGCGACATTTAAAGTCTGGGTGACTGTTTAGTCATCAATGTTGCAGTTAGCCGAAGCTAAGAGTTCAAACCGAACTCTGACGGGTCTGACGAGGCGTCAGCACCTGAGAATCACGTGCACAGCTGCACGTTGTATTTTAAGTCCAGAAGACTGAACACAGGCGGAAATGGAAATGAGAATGAGAGGAATTTTGAGGAGAAGATGTAGCATGATGCAGCTCTGCCCACGTTTAAAACCTATGGCACCTGGTGACGTGCAGCAGGAAATGGTTCAATTAGGTGTCACAAACTCAGCTCTCTGCACATTTAAACAGCTTCCACACTGTCTGCTGACAGCAGCTTTCTGTCAGTGACCCTTTGTTAAAGTTTACTGAGAGAGAGAGGCGAGTACAAACAATGGCCTGTACAAATAAAGACATACTGGAGAACTCTGTGAAATGTAAAGATGATAATGTGACACATGTGGTGTTCTACATGCGTTGTTTATCCACAGTGGTAATCTTTTACTACACACATGTCCATACAGCCTCACAGTGATGACAGCTCTTGATGTTAAGGTCACAACCCCCCTGTAGAGGAAAAATCTGCTGTTTCAGCCTTAGACAAAACAAAAAGCTGTGTTTTAAAGACAGGAGAATGTTGATACATCCATATATTTGGAGGTGGCTGAGCCAAAATGGACGCGGCTAACAGTGCGAGCTACATTAACGGTGCTAATAATGGCAACAGTGCTGACGGAGCCAACGGTGTTAATGCGGGCTTACAGTCAGCGGGGGGACCTGGGGGAGAGCTGCAGGGTGGGCGCTGTGTTCCTGCAGCCACGCTGGGTATTAGCAGCACAGCTCTGCGCCGCACGCCCAGCAGGGATCGCGCACGGCGCAGTGCACGGCGGCAGTGATTAACTCGCCAGCGGGACGTCAACTCAGAGAGCAGACAGGTAGAAACAGTGCGTGAGAGTCCCTCCCTTTAAAACCAACATCACCCGCTGCTGGCCGGGCCACCAAAACAAAAAACAGATGAAGTGTGACTTCATTCTCGCTTCAGGGCGCCCTCACTCCCCTTTATCCTCCGAGAGCAAACCGTCGTTCAGAATGTGGTGTAGAACATCTAAAATCTGCTGATGTGAGCATGATGCGTACGTGAGTAAAACCTTGTTATGAATCATTTTGTAGCGTGGAAAACAACAAACCAACAGTTAGAGACCTTTTGATTGATGAAGCAGCAATAAAAACGTTAACACCTGGGCTGACATCATATCAGAAAGTTGACAGTTAAGAACCACGCCAAGGTGAGCGTTCTACAGAAGGAAACCTGCCCTGTCAACAAGAAATATCGTTTCCTTTCACAACTCACATCTTGGTCAATTCTGTTTGAACCACCCTGCATGAAAAGCCTTGTCACCTGTGGTGTTCGTCATCCGAACAAAGAACTATATAGATGTATATTCTGTAGATGTATTGGACTGTGATGGTCGTAGAGCGTGTGTGAATGAGGCAGAAAGAATAACAGAAGCAGAGAAACACTGGTGGAAAAGCCAACAATAAGCAGCCTATAACTTGCTGTAAATGTTTATTTCTAATGTCACAAAGTCCAGGAAGTCCTGAATGTCCTGACAGGAACTCTGAATGAACTCTGAGCCGCTGCTTGCAACATCAGGTCTAATTCTTAAGAATGTGGCTCCACCCTAAAGGTAACATCGGGTTACTTCCTTTGTCCGTACCAGTTGGTGTGAAAGAGTCTTTAAAGAAGTGCTTACAGTGCTTTCCATGAAGGAGTCAAGTCTTAGTTTTCCTGGAAAAGATTGCCTCACTCACCAGACTCCTGCATGAGAAGTGCTGAGTTGAAGAGAGCCAGCTTGTGGCGTGGGTTTAGCTCCAAGGCGTGGTTGAAGTTCTTCAGGGCTTCTGAAGGGTCCTTCATCTCGATGTTGACGATGGCCAGGTTGTACCACAGGTCAGCGTTGGTGTGGTCCAGCTCCAGCGCCCGCAGGTAGGCGTCCCGGGCCTCTGTGAGCTTGTTCATCTTCAGAAGCAGCTCCCCTCTGAGACAAAGCACACAGAAACATGAGTGTTAACATGTTTTACAGGCATGGATCATTCTGTGATTCCAGTTTTTTTTTGGCGGAAATCGAAGTCCACCTTCCCTAAGCACCAGAAGGTTTAAACAAGTAACACAAGCAGCATTTTAAATTCAAGAATTTCTGCGCCATTTCCAGGGTTCTAGATGAATCATTTGGTATTTGTGGAATTTTTCAGCGTCTGAGCTGTATGTCAATGTTCTTTGGTTTGCCAGGAAAATCAGACAAGGAAAATCAAATGACGTCATGCACATTAATTTTAATCTTTTTATTAAGACTGAATTACGTCTGACACAATAGTTAAATGAAACCGTTAATCCTGGAGTTCATCTACCTGGATTAAGATGAAGATTATCCCTTCCCTGTTTCTTGAACAAAGACTACAAGCCGTTATTAGCTGTGAATAAACTGTCGAAGCCAGCTGTTAGCATGGAGGGTGAGGATGAATCAAGCAGCAGCATGACAGTGCACGTTCATTTTATTTATGACACCAATAATTACTGACTGCACTGCAGATCTACCTGATGTGTCTGATACATACAAACAGGAATCAAGCAGTTTTTCATGGAAAAGCCTAAAAACTGTTAGAGTTTAGTTCAGATTGTTGTAGTTTTCTACAGTAATAATACAGTTAAAAGCATCTGAAGTTGAAGTCTTGCCTGCTGATGTAGGCCTGTTTGAAGTCCGGTCTCATGCTGATTGCCTGTCGGTAGAGCTGGTCCGCCTCCTCCAGTCTCGATTCGTTGGCTCGGATCAGATTGGCGAGGTTAATGTAAACGTTCAGATGGTTCGGGGCCACACGTGTCGCGTACTTCTTACCGGGAATGACCTGAGGAGTGGTCAGCAGAGAGAGCATTGATCGGAAGGTCAACCGCAGTGTGTTTGATGACTGTCTGAGCTGTAACGTGGACTAGAGGTTTGGTCGCTGACTGTGGATGTTGGTGTTGAAATCAATTTGAGCTGCTTAAAAATTAAACGATGAAGATGGTTGAAGTTTAGAGAACTGTAAGCTCTGCACAGATTTGTGAAACAGAAGCAAAATTCCAATATTAATGGAGGCTTATGCTGCGACTTGGTGGCCAAGGAAGGCTGTGACACATTCCAACATGTTGCAAATTGCACAAGCGAAACCATTATAATTGCCGGCTGCATTATATAGATCAAAACTGGAAGTGTTTGATCAAAAGCTTCAACTTGCTCTGAATAATCTTGCCTCCATTGCGCTCCAGTGCCACAGGAGGAATAATAAGAGGCAGAGAAATACATGAATGGAGAGGATAAAAGAGGTATTGCTTGTGGCTTGAGCGGTGAATGAATTAGTGTGTGTGTGTGTGTTTGAACTTGCTCCAAATATTTGTGCACTGCTACGGTGAGACGGGATACCTGTGGCATGAGGGATTTGGCAACCAGGTAGGCGTCTTCCGCCTCTTTGGACTTGTTCATGTTCTTGTAGGTTCTTCCAACATTCATGTGAGCACCGATGTCATCTGCACAAAGAAACAGGGTGATACGTGAGGCAAGAGAGGAAAAAACAACTGAAATATGTCCAATGTGTTTGCAATGTCTTGACACATTTCCCCCCATGAGATGTTAAGTATACATAATTAGAAACAAAACCTCTGTGCTGCATTAAAGAGGAAAATGCAACTTTGTTTCAACAACAAGCAAATGAATCCTTCTGGGAACAGAAGTAGGAAAACTGAGGCGCTAAAAGGGTCATTCAGGACAAGCAGAACTGATGCTGGATGATTAGCATAGCAGGAAATCCTCATCGGGTTAATGTGTTTACACTGTTAATCTCGGGGAAACACTCTCGGGTGGCGACCCACAAAATTGTTGTGTTCTCAGCTGACGACAGGCTTCCTAAAAAACAGAAAATGCTGGGAGAGGCCTAACTCACTCCTTCACTGCACATTTAATGTAAAAAATGAGTGTTTGAGGTGCATGCAGTCATGAGTTGCTGGAGTGTAAGTGATGGATTCATCAAACAATATGCTGCCTGTTGTGGAGAGAAGTTTCTGGAATGTGACCTTATGATCCAAAACAAATAAAACACAATATGGTCAAATTGTTTTGACAAGGCTAAGTATTACTAAATAAGCATGCAAGTTCATATCCCACAGTGAGATTGCTGCAAAGTGGACTCATTCACTCCTGAGCTGAAGCTCTTTCTTCCTGCATGTAGGATATAGTTTTCTTTTCCTCAGTTCCCGTAACAGTCTTTGTCTTAATTCCTCTTATTTTTCATGCACTTTTTCTAAGAATTTTCTTTCAGTTTCATTGTGGACCATTGCAGGAAAACTAGCAAAAGCAATTAGTGATTCTATGAACAATGAACAAAAGCTTTTGTTGGCCTGTTTGTTTCAGGAATGCTGTCACTTTATACAGTAAGATTCAGGACCAAAGCCTTAAACGGGACCTTCTTAGTTTTTCCATACATACATACATATACAGTAGTGGAAAAAAGTTTTTGGGACACCCATGCTATTGTACACAATCTCAAATATTGTGTCTGAAGAACTTTCAAATGTGCTGGCTTTATATAGCAACAGAAACTGTCTTTTAATAAAAAGCATGACCTTCATTAGTGGATCACTGGTACCAAGATGACCCAATACTCAAAATTGATTGATGCCATAAAAATACATGAGAAACATTAAGTTTTTAATGGCTTTTTTAGGATTTGTTTAGCACTTTGGCTGTGACTGTATTAAAAGAAATTGCACTTGAAGACCTAAGAGTGATTATTAGGGTGTCTGAAAACTTTTTTCCACCACTGTGTATGATGTAAGAATGTCAGCTGTTCATATAAAATATGTTCAAAGGTTTAAATATTGTGTTAATGCATGTTAAAGTAATCCCTGTAAAACTTTGATTGCCTTTGAGTTTTTTCTGCCTTTGGCCTCGAGGTGATGTCTGTTCGGTTTTAATATATGGTTACAAGTAGCAACATGCTGACGTCTGGGAAACCTGTAAGCTTGTTTAAATCCTCTCCAAATCTAGATAACATTCCTTTTAATGCATGTCTGGTTGTGTAGATTTTGAAGACTTTTTGAAAGACTATTGCTGATTTTTCACATTAAAATGTGCCGATACTCTCTGTTACAGTCACACTCCGGGCTGCAACCACGGATGGTACGGAGACTCCAAGAGCACAGAAGCAGAAGACCCAGAATCACAAATCAGAGCAGCGTGGTCTTTTTCGGGGGTGGGACTTCATCAGAGCATCTCAAACAGAGGTTAGTCTGAATGTAAGCTGTATTTATGTGAACCAATCACACCCCATAGCACAATGATAATCGGTGCAGCCAGAGCTCAGTGGAGTCTGGCTAAGCAAGACTAAACTAGAAATAAAGTGCTTTTTTAAGAAATTAAACCATGCAAACAGGTTTTAATAGAATCCCCAAATACTAGTATATAAAATACCTTTGACCTTGGAGAGAGTGAAACAAAATACAGACAATCTGTCTGCAAATTTGAAGTGATAGTTTAATTTATAGTTGACCTTTCAGCTTTGCATAATACAGTGCATGTGACTGATGCAGCCAGTGAATCCCCTGCATCTTTACAGAGAAAATAAATGACATAAGCTTCATCAACCATTTTCATAAATGTAATTGACCGTAGTTGCTGCATGCATTCTTAAAAACATCACAAGATAAAAAAAAACAAAACAAGAAATCCACACAAACAGTCTCCAAAGTTTCACCAAATGAGTTTTTTAAAGTATTTTACATGTGTTTCTGATTGGCCCTGCACCTGTATGATCACCTGCTCTGCAGAAACTGGCAGTTAATCAGTAAAAACATAATCATGTCAGCTGTGATAAATGATCATTATCAGCAGAATTAATGTGCAACCTACTGAAAACAAAACATGATGACAGATCACACAATGTCCTCCCGAACCTCCATTACCAAAAACAATTGATAACACTCATTGATTCTTACCTGGCTGGACGCGAGTCGCCTGGAGAAAATACCGCAGTGCTTTTGCATAATTGTTTTGGTTCTCTAGCGCGTGGCCGACGTTATTCCACAGTTTGGCGTTGTTCTTGTTGACCTGAAGAGGCACACAAACAGGGCAATGAGGTTGTTTTGTTTTGGAACAGGACAGATCCATCAATATCATTAAATATATGAGTCATCTGTTGGAGTGTTTACGTGGGAATTATTTCACAGGCTGATTAAAGATTTGTCCTTATCTAGCAGTGGAAAACAGCCAAGATACACATCTTCATCTTACCTTCAGGGCAGAGGTGAAGAGCGTGTATTCTGACTCCCAGTCCCAGTTCCTGTTGAAGGTTTTCACTGCATGGGTAGTTAAAAGCACTCCAATTATCAGCCAGGAAATCTTCTTCAAGTGCCTATAAAGGGAAATATAAAATGACTTGTTTGTGAGTGGTATAATGGTGCACTGGGCTCTTTAAATCTATAGCTGTGACTGTGTTTGTCATGGGGTTTGGTAGCCACTCAATATGTGACTAACCCTTAACAGTGTAATGATAAAATATGTGTTCTGCCGCTCATGCTTCCCCAAGGGTCAGCGCGGTGTGTCATTATTCATATATTATATTCATATTAGATTATACTCAAGGCAGCGACAGTGTTTTGGACAGACACTCACCCTTTGTGTGAGACGATCTTGAATCCATGTGCAACAAGAACACAGAAGCCCATACTGGGCACGTAAAGCACTCTCTCTGCCACGACGAACCCCACAGGAAAGAAAAGGTTGGACGCAGGGATAAAGGGCAGGACGATGAAAGACAGAGCCTGAAGGAGGAGGAGAAGAATAAACTGTTAGGTTCACATGAGCCAGCTGATTTCTTGTAGTTCAGAGATCTTGCTGAAACAAACACGTATTTTGAATATTCCACAAGGGCTGAACTGATTAGACGAGTGACATCTAAATCTAATAACTTTTTTAATTTATTTAGTAATGTTGCAGGGTTTTTTTTCAATAACATGATAGTGATAAAGTTTTTTTTAGACTGTTGGTTTGGACAAAACAAGAAATTTCAAGATGTTTAATTGATCAAATGAAACGATTATCTGCAGATCAATCAACAATGGAAATCATCAGTTGCAGTCGTGGATTCAGCTCCTAGTATTCAGATCCTTTACTGCAGTAAAGTTACTAATACCACACTGTGAAATGACTCCACTAAAAGTAAAAGTCCTGCATTCAAAACGTACTCAGAACAAAAGTATCAGCATCAAAATGTACCTAAAGTATTAAAAGTTAAAGTACTCTTTATGTAGAATGAGCCCACTCAGATTATTTGATATATTCTGAATATATTATTGGATTATTTATATTGATGCATTTCTTTAAGCAGTGTTTTAATTGTGTTAGAATAGGGCGCATTTTAACTACTTAATATAATGCAATCAGGTTTAATTAATAAAAAAATTGTTAAAATGTTAAATTTCGACCTGAAAAGTAAATAAAGCTGTCAGCTAAATGAAGTGGAGTAAAAATTAAAATATTTACCTCTAAAATGTAGTGGAGTAGAAGTCTAAAGTTACATAAAATGGAAATACTCAAGAAAAGTACATGCACCTTGAAACTGTACTTCAGTAAATGTACTTAGTTACTTTTCTCCACTGATAGGCACCAACATGCAAACAAACATGTTTCAGAGGTTGAGCTGCGTCTGTGAAATGAAGTGATGCCAGCAGCTGTAGGTTGTTCATACTGCTGCAGCCTCGGGTCACTTTTAATAGAAATCACATCAAATATAACAACCCATGTTTCACACTTTCATGTGGTTGTTAAATAGGATCTTGTTATGGGACTTAAATGGTTTGTATATGTAACTGTAAAATGTTTAATTTATACTTAGGTATTTTATGATACCAGCCAATTGAATTTCCCCTCGGGGATAAATAAAGTAATTTTGAGTTGATTGATTGATTTGATAAACATGTTGGTTCGGTTTTCTCGCGTCTCAATAAAAAGAGAAAGTTGGTTCCCAGATGAATGCTTATTCCTCGTTAGCGGCTGGAGCTGAGCAGGAAAAAAATCAAATTCATTCACAAAGATTACATATTGTGAAGAATTCTAATGGAGAGATTAAATCCTACTAAATATCAATAAGATGTAGTTTGGACTCGTAGGGCTTCGTTGTCATGTAAAAATGGAACTAGCTTTGAGGTTTTTGTTTCTAGAAATTTGATTATAATTCTGCATTAAGTCAAACATTTTCAACACACACACAATATATATATATACCATGAACCACATTCCAAACTGCTAATCCCACCACTTCTTAAAGGTGTTAAAGTGTTTATATTTTAACAACTTGCAAAATAATCAAATAATTTTGGACTGTAAAAATCTCTCTCATGCTCCATGTGAGACAACTGGTAGTCTAGGAATTAGTCTGTTGATGCAGTTTGATATTGTTATGCAACATATCCCAAATGCTTTTAGAAACACCAGAGTAATCACTGCCAAGGTCACATTTCTGTTTACTGTGTGTTGATTTGTGGTCGTCTTTTCTAAACTGAAGCTGAGAGAAACGCTGAGGGGAAGTTTACTGACCTGTGATTAGTTTATGTGTGCCACAATGAAAAACAGTTGTTTTATTTCTTTTCATTTGTGCTGACCAATATTGCCTATTTTTGTAGATTTATTTCCTCAGTTTGCTGAAGAAAAGAAAATCTAATTGGATGACAATGCATGTTTTTCCTGACGTTGCTCAGTGATTTAACAATATATTTTAGCAAAAGAAAAACATTACAAAAAGAAATGTAGCCTCACAAAGCCAGATCTCCACATGGATGTGTTAAAAAAGGTCTGGATGCAATGATTTGCAAATCCTTTGTGAGCTTCAGTTGAATCCAGTACAGGGAGAAAATATTTTAGTGTGGTTCTTTGTAAATGAATTCTGAATGTGATATTTCCATGTTTTTTATACAGCATCCCAGCTTCTTTGGAATAGGGTTATTTTCATTACTACGAGATAAAGCTCCGGTTTGTTTGCAGTTGTACGCTAACAACAGCGGGCTATGAGGCTACGCTAACGCTAACGCACATAGCTTTTATTAAACTATAAATAGTACCATATGCTTCCGAAACATTGCCATTGTAAATCAAATCTAGCAATTGAGTCGTTCTTTCTCCCGACGTTGGCAAAGAAAAGAGACACACAAAATAACACTTTGTATGTGTTCCTCTAAGCTCAGACATGTGTAGCAGCGGTAGCTAACTGTGCAGACGGGTTGAGGCCCTGGGAGCAGAGGGGGACGTAACTTTAGGTGGGATCTATGCAAATAGCTCGCCGCCTGGACATCCCAGGCGGGTCCTAGTCAGAACGGAAATATAGGATGGAAAAACTGAAGCCTCTGCATTGTTGAGCTTTGTCAGCATCTTCTCTCAGGTTGGGTTGGCTGAAGGATGACTAAAGAATATATATAAATGCCAGAAAAAAACATGTTTTTCATAATATGGGACCTTTAAACAAATCCCAACTGTCTAATGTGCCGGTAGCTGCAGCAGCTTAGGGAGAATAAGGAGGATTCTGTCTGAAGAAGCCGGCCAATTGAAGGCTTATCCTTCGACTCCACATCCATTAGACAGGCGAATAAAAACCAGAGCGTGAAGAGCCATCGTGAGAACCTAAGCAAGTGAACTAAATTAGAGACTACTGTAATAAATGTAGCAAGAAGCGGTCAATCCAATACTCAATTAGGTAGGATGAAGCGTAATTATGTGGAGTTTCTCTAAAACAATGCATGTGGCTGGTGAACATGAGGAACCACTTTATCTTCGGCTTAGGTAAAGCTGGTTTCATGCCCCGATATAACCCTGTTTTATTCCTTTTGAACACAAAAGGACCTCTTCATCATATCTGAACTATTTATCATCTAATGAAGCTTTTGGGCTAAATCTGAGCAGTTCAAAGTGAACACACCCGCTGGTAATGGAGGGGAACAGAACCCTGCCATGTGAAAGTCCAGTTAATCCTCAATAATAAAAGGTTGGAAGTTCTTTGTTTGCAAAGCACTTTTATATTAACAAGGTCGGAAAAAACGGTCGGTTACGTGAAACAAACGCACATTAAAGTGTCTTAATGATGTTTTGCTCAGGGATGTTCAAGACATAAAAATCTGTTTTTTTAGGTAATGTGCTGTATTATTATACCAGAGTTTTAGTAGCTTGAAAACAGGCAGAATTAAAACCACCCTGATCAGCGTGCAGCTGTACCGTGACTTCCTGTGGCTCAACTTTAGAAAACAACAGATTATTTATAATAATTCCATGACTGAAAATGACTTTATTAGATCAAAGCATTTAACTTTAAAAATAATAAATAGTGCCCTGTTCTAAGTTAAAATAAATACACCATAAAACCTAATGTGGTCATTTCCACAGTACATAAAAGTCTAATGAAATATTACAAGCTATTGTTTTCATTTATAGTTCACAGGTGATGTGAATTTCTGAATATTAGTGTTCGTTTACAACTTTCTTTCATGGTTCCACACATATTTGTTCTTTAAAGTGTCCTGAAGTAGCAACATAATGTGGTTAAGCCTGAGAATGTGACCACAAATACAGATGTACTGAATATCCTGTAAAACAATTAGATTCTCATGGAACAATATTATTAAACCAAAGTACATCTCTGGATCTTTAAACATTTAAAATAAATATATATATGAAAAAAATGTTTAAGCAATCTTCTCTCACACTTTTACAAAACCCTACTTATTTCATTTATTTTAGTTCCTATCTTAATTTATCAGTGTATTGTAGGTATTGTAGTAAACTACCAGCAGGAACTGGGTTGTGCAACAGCTCTGGAGCTGCTCCAAGGCTCTTCTGTTCACTTTTGGCAACCAATTTCTGGTGCATTGTGCTGATTACTGTCGCACCTCCACCTCAGCATCATGTAGAAATGACGGAGGTGGCAGCCTTGTGTTTCTCTCGGCAGGAAAAACAAAAAAACTTCAGTCTGATCTCTGACTTGACACTCATATGTATTTGATCAAAATGAATGAAAATGTTCTGGCCAGTGTCTCACCATGATGACGGTCTTGGCAGAGGTGTGTCTGTAGCGCAGGCTGTGGTAGGCCAGCAGGCCCAGGAAGCTGTAGAACACCAGGGTTGCCAGGTTACGGAGGTCGACGGGTGACTCCACCAGAGGGATGGTGCCCATGGTCCAGTCGCAGCACAGCTCGGAGGGGTTCAGCAGGAGCCAGGCGTTCACAGGGAGCAGGTAGTTGAACGTCAGCTGTCGAGCGGGAGTCGGGCTGACAGCTGCCGGGTTATCAAATCTACAGAGAGGATGGAGAGGAGAGAAGTTAATCAGACCGTTAAAGATCAGACAGGGCAGAGATGGAGGAGTGTAGCACCTTATAAGGTAATCATTTCCTGAAAATGTATTAAAACCCAATAATGTAATAACTGCACCAATAATGTAAAGAATATCCTGACTGATATTGTGATAACACTTTTTAACAACAATGTAATACTTTATTACATGATGGGGAATTTATTACATTTATAGAATTTAGTTTTTTTTTTCAAATCTGACTATGGACTGAAAATGAACATTTTCTGTAAAGTATTACATAATCTTTTTCAAATTTTACATTGTCGGTAAAAATGTTATTACATCAGTCAGAATATTTTTTTTACATTATTGGTGAAGTTATTACATTATTGGGTTTAATTACATTTTTGATCGAGTTAAGTTATTTTATTACATTTTCAGGAAATGATTACATAGGGGCGACAGTGGCGCAGTGGTAGTGCGGACGTCTCATAACTGGAGGGTTGGCGGTTATATAAATCTAATCCATTATTATTATTATTATTATAGGGTGCTACAAGGAGGTAAAAACTGAAGTGTAGTCGACTGCCGTGATGTTGCATACGGGACAAAGCTGAGACTCACTGCAGATGAACTCTGACAATGGAAATATCTGATCTAAGGATAATAAGACAGCCCTCTGAGTCACAATATGTGTGTTTTGTCTGTTGAACTGCCGGTGACATCCCCACAACCTTCGGCCCTGCTCTGCCTCTGTGTGCCTGTGTTTGTGTCTCAGCGGGTTGTGCGATCTCGTTTCAGAGGAACCACTTCTTTAGCAGATAATCCCAGCCGGGGTGGTGATAATCTAAACATGCAGTATTGTTATGACTTGAATTTCTTCCAGACAATCTGGAGACATTTTCAGGATAACGACTGGAGGATTAGCACATCTAGGCTAATTTACTGGAATTTTATCTCTGTGATCAGATGCCATTAGGTGGAGTTTGTGTGGAATCCTGTACAGCCGATTTTGAAACGGTTGGACTCAATTGAAACTTAATCCAATGCAACTATTAACATCCGGCTGCTGGCGTGGCCTTTTCACCAGGCACGCCATTGTTGCTTTTACTGCATTTTGCTGCTATAAAAGACCGACTGTCTTTAAATTACATTTCGTGCACAATTTATAAGTTAATACGTAATTGCAGCGTAGAATACAGCCATTTAATGTCAGCATTAAATCCTTTATTGAGTTTGTAAAAACCACTGTGTGTTCAGCCATTGAAGTTGAAATGAAAAGAAGCGAGCAGGTCATATGTCGGCCAGTAGGTCATTAAGTCATAAAGTAAGTAAATAAAAAAGCAGATGCATATCTATATAAACCGAATATTGAAGAATACAAAATGTCTAGATGGGAAAATCTGTGTACGGACAAAATGCAAATGTCTGGTTATTTCTCTGCTATGATGGATTTCAGATTTTAGGAGATTTTTGTGATCTCACCACCGTTTTTGAAGACATACTATGCAGGAACTGTCACTTGTTGTTTGTAAATGCAGCATTTACACTTGGCCCTTTCTTCCCGTTCCCCTCGCTATATTTAAAAAAATTTTTATCAGGGTTTCCACCATTTGCGTAGCTTCATGTCTAAAGTGGGAACGCCTATAGAAACACCCCAAACATTGCACAATAAACATAAAAAAAAAAGAAATTTGACACCATTAAACACTTCTAGTGGGGCATAACTGATGATTGAGAGAGAGCTTATTTTCATTAATTAATGGATTTAAATTAATGTAATCTTGGTCGTACAATTAATTTCATATAGTATATGTATTCTTTGACAGTTAAAATATACTAAGATGTTATATTATAAGGATACAATTAGATTAGAGCTGTGATTAGAGTTTGTTTTCATCAATAAATAATAAGCAAATACATTACATGCACTTTTAAAAAGACCTCTAAACCTGAGAATGAAGCTAGACTGTCCTTTAGTGGTACACACACACACACACAGCACAGATCCTGTTTTGCATATAGTCTGCTCCAAAAGAGGTGTGAACTGAGCTCCGTGCTCATGGTTTGTCATTATCAAAGGTGCCATTAGCGAGCGCCACAAGATATGTGCACATATCCCTGCAGCGACAGCAAACCCACTGTTGGCTTCACATAACTTAGTGGGGAAAAAAACAGATAAAAAACAAACAAGCTTTTCTGTTTTTAAATGTCCCGTCATGTAAGAGGATTACAGGGAATCTGTTGTTTTCAGGTTACTGTGGCTCCGGCTCTCAAACTTCTCGCACTGATTGCTTTCAACAGTTCACATCGAGGAATTAGAGCAAGAAAAATGTTCAATGCAAAAGTCTGTAGTGTATGTAGAATTCATTTTCATGCAGAAGTCTTTGTACAACAAAATAGCTGTGAGTCCGTAAATACCATCAGTCAGCAGGAAGTCAGAAGCCATGGGAAGATTTTCTACTTTAATCAAATAAAGGACATTATGTAAACTATTACATAATCTGAAATAAATAAAGAGCCAGACTGGTATAATGTGTTTATATAATCATGCAATCCATTTACATTTAAATCCTGACTTTGACTGTTTAGTAGCAACAAATGTCTTTTCCTTTTATGAAGATAAGAAACAGAATCTGCAGTTGTAGACTTTTTAAAAGTGGCTCAGCTCAAAGATTTACTCCTACCAACTACAAAACACTGAAAACTAATTTAAATGTCCTAAAAACAAGCAGTCTGTCTGGAGCACTGATATGTACAAAAATCCCTCATACACTAATAAAAAACAATGCAGCAAACGAGCAGGGAGGAATGCTTTAAAGCTTTGCCGCCGGTGCGGTGATGCTGCCTACCTGGTGAACACGGGGAGCTGGGACTGGATGACTTGGACCCTGATGATGACGAGCAGCAGCGTGCTGATGACGAGGACGATGAGCTTCAGCAGAGTTTGCAGGACAGCGTAGGGGAAACCGTCTTTACCCTGCAACACTTGTCGTAATGTGTCCAGCAGCATGGGCAACGTAAACTGAGACGGGAAAAACAGGGAGGAGGGGTCAACTCATCAGATTCACTTTCTTTATACTTTTTATACCAACTCTGCTGATGAGTTCTTTTCCAGGTTTTTTAAAAAAAAAAAAACACCCTCTTGGATTTAGCGAAAAACAGTGACGTAGGTTACCACAGTAAGCTACTGTTAGCTGTGGGAAACATGGAAATCACCGCACAGAGTACACTGTTAGCTCAGATTCACAGAGTATACAAGAGCACAAACAAACCGAATGAGGTGGCGTTAAAGTTTGACCGGCTACTCCTGTGTTCTGCAATGTAACATTGAGCTACGGAATAATATAGAAACCTAAAACCCAAAATAATGAACCTGCCCTTTAAATGACTAATCTGTTTTTAGAGTAAAATATTTCTAAATTAAGGCTTTTTTGTGCTAGATATCTTCAACATGTATCGGTTTAATATGCTACCTAATCTAACTTTAACTCAACCTTACAATTTATGCATAAAAATGAGCTAAACAGAGCTCTGGGCGTCACGCAACTCGTTTTGTTTACGTTGAAAGAAAATGCCTGAGCAAAAATCTACGGCCCCAGCATCGATTTTCAAGTAGCTGAAGTTCCCTGTTCACTTAAATTTCACTGAACAAGGTCTTGCAAAATGTATCGGATTACACTTTAATTTTTAAACTTTCAGAGTGACCAAGCTTCAGAGCCTCACCCCTTGAGCAACAAACACTTCGTGGACACAGCAGATGCCGACGACAGTGATTCCCTGCTCCTTACACAGTGTCGCTGCAGCCACTAAAACCACTGTCAGAGCGATGGGAGCCCAAACTGAAAGGAAAAAGAACAAACACAAGTTACAAACTATACACAACCATTTACAGTGACCAAATTATAAACACACGTATGTTTGAAGTGAGGAAACAATTCATTTATCCCTTGCAGCCCTCGTTTCCCCGACATCCATTCTTAAATGAAGGGATCAGACAATCCTCATCAACACCTGAAGTCAGGAAGTATCACAGTCACGCATCTGCACTTAATTGCCCATCAATCACTGAAGAAATCCCCCTTGAGCCTTGCCAGACCAATGAAAACCGTCAGTGTAAAATTAATGGACACGATGCATTAAGGCAGGGTGGACGGTGGTAATCATTACAGGAAGGCCACTCCTCTCCGTGTGTAGGAGCGATGGGTTTTGTCTGGTTAACGCGGTTATGGAACTTCCTCTCAAATCCTCAGTGTTATTTGTTCAATGGTGGCCAATTAAAGGGCAGCATCTTGATCTTTGAAGTATCTGACTTTTTGACTTAATGAGAACTGCACGAAAAGACTAGGATTATTGTTATTATTTTGTCATAGTTGGGATTCCATCTCATTAAGATTCAGCCTCTGGACTGGATTGAGACAAAGCTTAAAATGGTTGCCAGGTGTGTGTGTGGAAGTGTTAATTGACAGTCAAGTGATTTTGACATAATTACCTGCAGAAATACAAGCCAATAAATATTTGAAAAGAAAGCCTGGTGAATTTTTCAGCAGGATGGCGGATATTTTTTTGGGCCAATTTTAGCTTATTATAAATCTGTTGGTTTCTGCGCACCTTGTAGCTATCAACACCAAGAAATGTCGTGATGGAAATATAGTTATTTAGTTATAGTATTGCTATCACATTAAGAGCATTTATATATGTATTTTTAAACTTTTAAACTTTACCTCTTGTTCAGATTCCTTCATAGGTTTAAATGGATATTTTTAAGGGGTCCAAATTTAATGTGATATGTTGTTAAATGTCAAAAGCAATATCAACTGATAACTTATTAAAAAATAGAGACGATAATGAAATGGCCTTAGATTACAGGGAATGATCACAGCTCGAGGAGCCCCTTCATTATTATTAACTCTCACATATCACAGGCAGAAATCCAGTCATGGTCGGAAGTTAAAAGTCGAGTAACTCTCACTGCTTGCTGTCATGGTTTCTGTTGGTTTGTTATGTTTAAATGTAAACACAGAGCTAGAGTTGTTCAATGTAGATCCAATTAATTGTTCGAATGCATTTTTATTATAGATAATTACTGTGAGTTACAACTAACATAAAAGAAAATAAGTGGCACCAATCTTTTGTGTTAAAGAGGTTTTCCTCGGGGTGTAATTACAGAAACAAATGCACACAGGTTCATTTCGTGATGACAAACCGCACCCTATAGCTGCGTGACAGGTTCCAGCCCAGTGCACGGAGAACCACCGTGAAATTACCAAACATCGCCGATACAGGTGCGTCTGCATTAGTTTCCATAGCCAGCAATGTGACTATAATTACAATAGACGCTGAGAAACATGTAATTAAATGACATAAGATATTCCATTTTAACCTGCCCGGCTGCAGAGATCACTGTGGCAGTGCTTCTCAGAGCCAACACGTCCTGTTGACACAAGCCTGTTCATTTATGCAAATGTTTTACTGTGGGCTGTAACTGCTAATTGATCGGGACTTTAGGCCTGGTTTCTTGTCTCTGTTTGCAATCATCTTTTATTAGAAGTGAACATGATAAAAAAGCGAACATGACAACAACATGACACTTACCGATGGAGTGATCTGCACCTGTTGACTTGGTGTAGGCCAGGAAAGCAGCCAAGAGAAAGATCGAGGAAAGCAGTTCAGCTCTGCCAACCACACCTGTGACCTGATGACAAACAGTGCCAGCAGTCAGTACTGTGGTGCATCTAGACTGATTTATTGATTTTAAAGTGTAAATCAAAATGATGCATGCTCAATCATATCCGTTGAAAACATGACTTTCCTGATTAGAAGCGTCTTGTCATGCAATGCGACTATCTAGGTTTCCCAGTGTTTTTCCAAGAATCTATATTTGCACATACAGAGTTAAACATTCCACAACTATTTTCCATTTCTCTTCTTTGCTGGTGTTTTTTCAACTTCAGTGCAGTTTATTGCAACTTCATCAGAGGCACATTAGTGTTTACTCACGACATGTAACCAATCAGACAGCGCTGGGGGCGAGACATCGAGTGGTGATTACAGGCCAAGCCCAAGAACAGCACCGCGCTTTTAAGACCGTTTGACACTGTCAAAGTGACTCAGCAATTTTCGTTAAAAAAGCTAAATAATTGGTATGAGATAGAGTCCATTTTACATTATGGTCTTTATGGGCTGGTTTCACTGCCTATCTGCCAACTTTAAAGCTAAAATATTCAGCCAGTCCTGTAAGGCAGGAAGGATTATAAGAGCACACCTCGCCCCCAAGACATTTTTGAGCAGTCTACTATTTGGCAGGTGATAAGATCTTCTTATGTGATGAGTAAGGGGTGTTTTCAGATAGAAGGGGGTGCTTGGTCCCCTTGTGTGGGCAGCAGTACATCACTAATCTGCCCCTCTGCCAGTAAAGCTGATCAATGGGTAACTCCATGAGGACAAAAAGGAGAGTAGAGACATAACTTTCAGGGTTTTACCATGTGTTCATTGTAAATTATGTGTGTGTTAAGACACGCGTGCCTTCATTTCCTTTGTACTTCTTGAGAGGGTTTGTGGCTTTGTGACAAACTGGCCGGCTGTTTATCTCAGGTCAAAGTGTGTACATGTGGTGTTATGTTGTGATGCTGCAATTGCCCTAAATCTGAACCAATTTCCTCCCACGGTGGCTGATAAATCAACAGTAACCTTATTTTACAACTGGCTCTCAGGTGTCAGAGACTCCCACCAGCACATGACCCGTTCTCCACAGGGTTCAACATCCAGCGCAGATAAATCAAAAAATACACCTCAAGTAAAGAAAAACACAGAAACCACCAAGTTCTGGTTCCTCTGAAAACATTACCCACGTGTCTACAGTTGGCAGTAACAGGAGTACACATGTTTAAGCCTTTGAATCCAGCTGTGAAAACAGGTCTAGTTAGGTAAATCTTCCCAGCCGATGACAAGATCTCTGTAAAGCAGCCTCTCTCATATTAACGCCTGTCTGTCTCTGTGTAAATGATGACTGCCCTCATGTGGAAGAAATTACATTGTCACTTCAGCAGCATAACCAAAGGGCGAAGAGTCGTTAGAATTAAACATATCCTCAAGTTCACACACAAGTTCCAAGAGAAAACGACAAAAAATGAGTCCGTTTGTCTCGTATGTATTCCTTAAGAGCACACTGTGCATGACAAGTGTGTTACAACTTCCAAGTCTAGACATTGAGATTTTAACAAGGCCCGAGCATTGTACTCTAAATGACCTATTTACCTAATTGCTGGCAGAGGAAATAATTCACTAGCTGCTCAGCAACTGCTATACTATATCGGTGTGTCCTTTGAATGGTGTAGCCAGGAAATTGAAAAGAAAAGGAAAAAAATGGCACAAACCGGACCACAATACCTACATGCACTTGTTTGATCAGGCAGCCACTTTACCGCATCAGCTCACTTGATAAGGTGGTGAACTTTGCAGGAGCCAAGGATACTAAAAATAAAAAAACATCCTGTGCTACATTTACGGTTTTAATCTGATTACTGTTAAACAGCTGCATCATTCAATTGGTCTAGACCCACTTTATGCTATGATTTGTCACAGTGGCCCTCATAAGTTACCACACTGATTTGCTCACATAACATTTAAAATACCAGGCGAGGGAAACAAATCTCAAGAAACAAGGAGGAAGAAATGAAAAGAACTTGCAGCTGTTTGCTTACAGGGGGCCTTAAAATTGCCTGTCAGTCCATCTAAGTTAATTCAAGTGAATGATAGAGAGGCTGCTGCAGTTTAAGTTTGTTAATGTGGATGCATTACTCTAACTTAAAGTCTTGTTTCTGTCTGTTCAGGGTACTGGTGCCGCTTTTCAGTGAGTGCTTTCCCCTTAATGCCATTTCAGAGTCCTCATATACTGTCCTACACTAAATAATTTGTATACGAAGATACTTGAAGATACTAAAAAAAAAACTAAAAAAACCCTGAAATGTCCATTCAGAAAGACAGATAAGTAAAAAACACACAGAGAAAGACATGGGGACACACAGGGTCTCTTTGTATGCACTTTATCATGAAGGGACCTTCAGTGCTTGGAGCATAACTCAAAAACAAATGATTCGTTCAGAGGGAGATTCCAGACGGCGATAACATGAAGGGCATTTGCTGGACAAACTCTAAGGGCCCATTTGTGAGGCAAATTGTTTCCATTCAAGAGGTCTGAGAGACTCTGCATAGATTAGAGGACACCAAGAGGAAGATTGGCGCAGTGGTGCATGCTGTGTAACAGTAGCACTCTGCCCCAAGAAGCAGAATGTTTCCTTTGTTTTTCTACTCTGGTCAGGGCCTGTCTGGTCATCAGTTCAGCTGAGTTGAATAGGATGAATTTCACGTCCTAATTGGGAAAGAAGCTTTTTTAGACAGGCCCATACAGAAGAGACCGAGATCAAGTTTAAATGATAAAAAATAAGCAAAAGGTTTCCGGTTTCCGATCGAGTTTGATAAAGTCTGTAACCCGATAACATTCAGGATAAATGGCTGCAAAAAAAAAAACTGAATGTAAAATCTTAAATCAATTATGTTGAACAAGAAAAAAACTGAATTATTTCAATGAAGCAAAAAACAATCTATAGTCAGAAGAAGAGAACAAATAATAATGATTGCTCTATTAACAGAAGCGATCGAAGTGACATTAACTTGAGTGGACTTAATCCCATTATAAATCAGTTAAAATGATGCATGTACACAGCGTCCACAGTGGGAGGGGACAGCTTGGATTAGGAATGGTCACACCATGAGCCGGCCATGAGGAGCATGGTCTAATATGCTCTGTGGGCAGTTTTTTCACCTACTGTGTACTGTCACACTGTGATTTTAATGTGGCTGCTTTGTGGGTAGAATATCTGTAGTATTCCCCCTGTGTTTACCACAGATGTCCTCAAAAGTTTCTTGTAAAAAGTCCTCCAGCATGAAAAAAGCATACAAATGACTAATTGACTTTATCATCTTTGTTAAATAAGAACAAAACAACCAATCAGGAGTCTCATCATCGACTCACCCAGTAGTCCATTAAATCAAACAGAAAACTGCCAACAACCGGAGAGGTCATCAGCTTTAAAAAAGTGTCTCCTCAGTGATGAACTTCTGCTTCATATGGGCTCATTGAATAGTCCAACTAAAACCATCACAAATGCATTTCTATCCATAACTAACAGCCTATTACTTTCCACTTTGTCTCGCAGAACTACCTCTGAGCTTCATGTTAGCACTGTCCCAGCGCTGAAGAAAGGTTTGGCTCAACATACCTTCATAACTGCACACTACAGGAATCAAAAGACAACTCAATACCACTTTTTCATGCCCGATATCAACAGCAATACTGCAACTTTGAGTATCTGTCAACACCAATCTGATACAATCGTTATTTCCTCTCTTAACCCCTTAATTATCAGCTGGTGGACGGCAGGCTGAGCCAGTGTTCAGTCTTTCATAGGCTGTAGAGGGCTCACCTCAAGATATCTGAATAAAACTGGTTGTATGGGTACCCATTTACATAAAATGCAGGACAAACTGTATTTGAGTATTTCTGCATACTGGGGTCCCTAAAAAGTCTTAGAGTCACACTGAAAGGCTGAGACGCCTGTGTATTCAATGTGCCCAAACAATTTAAATGATGTACACAACTGAAAATCCCCAAGAGCCCACCACTCTAAAGAAGAGTGGAATATAGTAAGGAGGTAATTACTTGTATGAATTCACTTTACTTAACTAAGCCATCCAAAAAAGCTCAAGCACAAGATGTGAAACAAATTTTCTACTCCCCTAAAGGAAGAGTACATAACCCAGAACATGACTCAGTTATGCAATTGTGCAGCTACTTTTTATTTAAACCTTTTCCAAACAGCTGCTCCTCTGTTTTACTCGTGACACATATGGCAGTAGACCTCAAAGTGAGTGGAGCAGAGGCATGAAAGGTGTGGTGCGTGTGACCGGGACGATGTGATGCAGAACTAATGTTTTGACGTCTGAATCTTTTTCCGGTAAACAGTAAACAGATCATGCTTTCACAATAGCCATGGTGTTCATTCAGACAGTCTGTAAGTTTTGGTGACGCACAGGTCTGCCCACCCCGAGGGTGACCATGTTTCACTTTAGTCATTCAAAAAAATTACAGAAACATTGCATGCAATGTCCATTTCCTCTTCTCCTCAAACTGTCAGTCTCTCCAACACATCCAGCCCAACAACAAAAGTCCAGTTGATCCGTTAAACACAGCAATAGCCACTGTGATTTCAGTTTGTAATTGAATGCATGTAAAGCCTTTTTCTGCCATAACCCACTGTACATTACATACATTTTCTTGACCCAGTAAATGTACACTTACAGCTTCGGTGTGGATGGGGTGCACAGCAAACAGCAGCGCTGCCACCAAGCTGGAAGTCTTGTCCAGGAACAGCCGGCACACTCGCAGGAAAAGCACACATACTACGGCGTGTAAAACAACATTGAGCAGATGGTAGGAAGCTGCGCTCAGCTCGCTGAAGAGGTAGTTCAGTCGGAAGGTGAGTACGGTCAAGGGTCGGTACGATTTGTGGCTCCGCTCCTGTAATTAACATACACAATATACCATCAGTTGACAGACTTACAGACATCAAAGACTGACAAATAAAAAATAACGTTATTCTGAAGCTGCAATCATTGACCTTATCAAACTACTAATAAACCACCTCTTAAACTTAATGTAAATGCTTGAGGCCTACCACCTCAGCTTTCTTCAATAAAGGTGTACACTTAAATTAAGCCCACACTGAAAAACCCTAGAAATGTGTAATGGACCATGGCTTACCTCAGCCATTGGTGTTCCCCAGAAGTCATTAAGAAATAGGTTGCGGAGAGGGGTTGAAGGCCGCAGGTCCTTGTTGTCCAGGATTGCTGAGACATCATCAAACACAAAGCCGCAGGACAGACTGTTCCAGTAACATCCCACCACCAGTCCAGTCAAAAGTAAAATCTCCTTCCATGACACGGCAGCCATGGCTGACCAAAGCCGTCATTGATCACTGAGCGGGGAAAAACAAAGAGGTTTAACATTAAGTTAAATAGGTACCTTGTCATGTTGGACATACACTGATTGGAAGATTAGTAGTTTGATGCCGTGACCATGGCAGTCTACATGTCGAAGTACCCTTGGGCAAAATACTGAACCCATAATTGTTGGTTGTGTGAATGGTAGTTACTGATAGTGCCAGGTTGCACATGATAGGGTAGCCTCAGCCACCAGTGAATGAATGTGAGTGTTGATGGGTGAATAATGATCTGTTGTACAAAAGCGCTTTGAATGGTCGTTATTCAAGTTCAGTCTATTTACCATCGATTTACAAAGCAACCATGCAATCACACCAACAATGCAGCTTTTGAAAAACATAGTAGAGCAACTTCATAAAACAACCTCATACAGAAAGCAGTTATAACAAGTAATAGCCATGTTTCACAGCTCATCTGTTGCTTCTTAAAACAACATCATGCGGTAAGTAGTTACAACATGTAACAGGCATGTTTCACAGCTCATCTTACACTGTTCTTATTTTTCGTACTGCTCATAATACTAATTCACCGTTATGGTGACTTTAAATCTGTGGTGACAGTGTTATCCATCAGTTTTGCGCACCCCTCTATTGATTGAGATGGATTATCCTCGTATGTAATTTTAAGATAGGCAGATAAATCACATTAAAAGTAAAACTGCGGGTGGATATATTAGCCCACATGGTGAAACATCATCAGTCTATCAACCGGCACCATAACAGCTGGCTGCAAAACATTAATGGAGGGTGGACCCTAACAGCCATCTAAAACCAATGCTAGCTCATATTGCCCTCTTTAAATAGCCATTAAATGAGAGGCGTTGGTTAAACCAATACAATCAGCATTACTATCAGTCGACAGTATAAAAGTACACAACAGCCCAGATTTGTATAATCTGACATTTTTTAGTGTCTCCTGTACATAACGTTCGCTAACGATAATGTAAAATTAGCAGCTAGCTAATGCTAACTAGGTTGAGACCAGCCTTTAAAGAGGATAAGGTGTACGCGAATGTATTCTTAATGTATTTATTAAACGTCATACCTACCGTGTCTATAAGAGTACAGCCTGTGGTTGTAGAGATGATATCAAAAACTCGGAATGGTTAGAATAAAGAGTAAACAATTCAAGCGGCATTCCACTTGTGAAAGCTAACTAACTAGCCTCAGCGCGTCATCACTATCACTTCCGGTTCAGAGGTGACCGCGCAGGTTAAACGTTAGCCAAGCTAGACTCGGTGATTTTTAACAAACAATGCGACATTTAAGTACTTTGTGTTAATATAATATCCGCCACTTCGCTACAGTTTGGTAAAGGTCCATGTGAAGCGCCACTCCCCGCTAGTTTTACTTCCTTTGGACTAACGTTAGCTTAACTAGCTTACCAAGTTACCGATGTGTTGTCGACGGTAACCTAGCAGCAGAAGAAGCATCACAACATGGAGACCTCAGGATGTTTATTGTTTACTGTACTTTTATGCCTTGAAGTCTTTATTTTCCATCTGGTTTAATTCAATTTGTCTTTAAATGTATGTTATCGCGTTTAACTTGTAAATTACAGCGTCTAGCTAAGCTAATTCATAAACTCAAGTGGAGCTGCTTGGGTTATTTGTGATTAGCAGTTTGTGTAGTAACGTTAACTTAACCAAACCTAATCACAAATGTAGTTAACTGAACTCAACTAAGTTTAACGTACTTCGTGCAAAATGTAAGGCTTATTTTGAGGAGTACAGCAGTGTTTAGCATCAGCTTCCTAACTTCAATGCGCGAGCTAACCAGCTAACACGTTCACTGTGCAGCCAGTTATCTACTTTAACTGCTAATTTCCTGGTTAAACATTTACAAAAACGCCATGGCCAAGATGCGTGCTGCATTTGAGTGGGATAAAGTGGCAAGAATTGACCCAGAGAGCCTCCTTGAATGGGAAAAAGACCAAGTGGACGAGGTCTTCGGCATGTTCCTTTTGGTAATTGTCACCACGTTACACCAGTTTTAATCACATCACAGATTTCTTCTCTGTTGCAAAAACACGTCTCTGGTTACAAGCTGTGGTGCTGTGTATATTTAGCCATGACTACTTTAAAGAAAGACTGCTGACCTGAGATGATTATATTTTAACAGCCCCTTGCTAAATGGATTGGTCAGCAAAATGTACTAATCAGATTATTTAGCATTGACCTCCCCCTCACTCTGTGGTCACTGTCGACCTGGACATTTCACAGAGTAGCCTGAAACAGTCTTTATTAAACGTAAGCAAAGTGAGATCAGTCCAAGGAAAACTCAAAAATCTATTTAGCTGTTTTGCAAGTCTTGTATTGGTGCCAGCATTGTCACTAGTTTGGTCCAGGTCCAGGTGCTGTATCAGAATATCACTGTAATGAGTTCACATGAGCAAACATTTGACTGCTTTTCACTTTGAATCTTGCTTTTCATGCAGACAGAAAAATGGGAGGTGAAGGATAAAGCTCCTGAGAACATTATTCAAGTCCTCAGAGTGTTTCAGGCCCTATTGAAGGTATTATTATATTGCTATCATCTCTCATGAACATGTGTCATCAACCCCACTAGCATGTATTCCTTTAATGAATACTATTAAGTTCATATCTACTATTTCTAAATTAAAATGATCTTTAATTGTCTTCTCTCCCTCTGTTTGTTAGATAAAGGATCATGAAGTTGCTATTGCTGACAAGTTTGTCGAGGACATTGGTGTGAAGCATGCGAAAACCGGTTAGTGCACAGACAAAGTTTGCACGTTAAAATGTTTCATATGTTAAAGTTTTCCGAACAACATTTACATTGTTCATCATGTCTTCTGCAATGTAGAAAGGGAACTCCTCGCCAAGGTGTCGAGACTGGAACGAGAACATGTGGTAATGTTTAAGCATCTGTCTGTGTATTTGTTTACACCCTGTATGTGTCTATATTTTCATGTATGTTACTCATTGAGTAATTGAGTTAACTGAATTTTACTAGGATGGATGTCAGGGCCGTTATAAATCTGAAAAAGAAAAGACATTAATGTGTCTCACTGGAAAACATCCCCTCATGGTGTTTTACTTCCGGCAACAGTGCCAAATCTTTTGTCCAATCATAGAGTGTAACCCTGGCTACAAAGGGATTGGTTGTGGTGACCACTGCATGACAGTCACAGCACCTAAGAAGATTACAGCTAATTCCTTGGATGCCCTCAGCCATTACATCTAGTCTCAACTCCATTGTTGTTTTCATTTTTTTTTTAAAGATTTGCTTGCATTTAGTGTTTGCCTTTCCACAGTTTGTCATGCAAAGACAAAGGTAATCCTTATTTCCAGGACTTGTTCATTATAGTGTGTGCATGTATGAGTGTTGTGAACAGATGGAGGTGATGGGACACTAAGAGATTTCTTGGTGGGGGTTGTTTGGGTGTTTGTTTGTCTTGTTTCCGGTCCACGCGGCTCAGCACTCTGGCACGGGGCCTGACACCCGCTTTCTGAGAGATGAGATCCGGCAGCTCGAGACCCAGCTGGAGCAAAGGGAGAAGGAGCTGAACCAGTTTCAGAAAGAAATGGGCAAGGAGAAGAAAACCAACGAGGAGGTATGAGCATGGTACCCATAATTCCCAGGGTAGGGCTCAGTCCTTGGCTGACCTTCACGTACAGTATGACGTCATTAGTTTGATGATGTTCATAAAAAACATACTGCCAGGGATTTTATTGAACTGCATACAATATATATATATATTTACATTTTGCTTATATGTGTTTTTATTGCAGTTAAATTTGTTTCTCCATTGTGTACTCTCTGTTTTAATCCCTAGTTGGTCACACGAGCAGAGGAGGCCGAGGATGAGGTCAAGAAGCTGAAAAGAGAGGTTTGTGATGTCTGTCACAACATGTTACGGATCAAAACGATACCATTTTGTCATTCATCACTTCCCCTCAGTCAGTCTTCTATCTTACATCCTGTTCTCTCCCTTTAATTTTCTTATGTGCATGCTTTCCTTTTCTTTTCTCTTTTCATCTCTTTCTGTTCCACCGGGATAGATAAAAAAGCTTAAGAAGAAGGTAAGAAATGTAGGAAGTGTAGTAAATTTAGGCTTCAGTTCTGTTAAATATTTGTCAGTTTGTTTGTAGTTCCTTAAAGGAAAAAGTACCGACTAAGTAAGTAAGTTGAAGTATATATTTAAACGTACATATGTGAGTTATTCCTTATTTATGATCCAAAGATTACTGGTCTGTGTAGCAGGTGAAGCTTGCTGATGAAACTACCATAGGGAAACTTATTATTTACTGTTATTTTAATATGAATCTGGCAACCATGTTCCAGATTCATCAAAGTCAAAGTCTACTTTATTGTCATATACAAGAACAAGACACACAGAGAGGGAAATTTAGTTCCTCACGGTCCCACAGTGTGTAAGAAAATTTAAAAAAAGAATAAATATGTAACAATCAAAACAATAAAAAGTATAAAAGTCAAACAATAACCAAAGCTGGCACTCAATTTCAATAAAATCATCAATCAGTTTTTGTCATTTTGTCAAATAAACAGTCCAATAAACTAAAAATGTGAATATACCATCATATAAAACTTATTGCAGAAGGTTGAGCCTGATTTTTACACTCAAAATCGTTGGATATTTATTTACTTATTTATGGGAATGGAATATTATCTTACCTTACACAGTTTCAGATCTAAGTTTTTTCTATCAAATGTCTCTACATGAGTGTTTGTACTTCAGTGTTCTGGATCCATTCTTTTTCTTTTTCTTGAGACTAATTCCCTCCTTCCCTCACACAGAATGAGCAGCTCCAGCAGGATGTGGACTTCTATCACGGGGAGCTGGACAAGAAAGAGCCGGTTCCCACCAGAGACGAGAGCGCCGAGACCCAGAGGAAGCTCAACCTGGCCAACCGACAGCTCTACCAGTGCTTGGAAGACCTTCAGGTACGTCATGAAACCTGACTGTCTGCTAAACAAACTGTACTCTGTGATACATGTGCTGAATTAGTTAACAGGCCATTATTTTAAAAGCCTGGTGATTGATACCATGCTTTAGAGTTTGAGACATAGTGGAAGAAAGGTCTGCCAAAACATGCAAGAACAGTGTGGTTCCAATAAATGTTTTTATATTTTATTTTTATGGCTTTCATAGTTTTGTTTACCTGCTATTTGCATGGCTTATGTGTGCAGCATGTGTAACATATGTTCACTAATTATATGGATTGTTGACTTTGTGTCCATTAGCGCGTGGAGGATGAAAACGCACACCTGAAGACGCAGAACGAGCAGATGCAGAAAAGCCTGGAGGAGTCTGTGAGGGAGATGGAGAAGATGACGGACGAGTACAACAAGATGAAGATTGTCGTGCAGCAGACGGACTCCACTGTGGACCAGCTCAGGAGAGAGAGGGACCATGCAAAGCTGCAAGTAAGGGACGTCCTCAGTGAACTTCTTTTTTTTTTGTCTATTCTATCTAAGAACAGATGAAGAGTGCTTCATGTGTTTTTAATTAAATATATTTACCTGACACCCTTTATTATTCCATTACAAGGTTATCACACATAAGGTGGATTATCATAAGAAAAAACAGCATCATTAAAGCTTTAATGGGTTGTGTGTTTAATGTGCAGGTCAGAGAGCTAACAGATAAAATTCATAGCATGACAGACGACGACGATCCAATTATGGCAGCGGTCAATGCCAAAGTGGAGGAGTGGAAGGTAAGCGTGCATTCAATGTCTAAACTCTCAACCTTTTGTCTGTTTTTCTTTCTTTCAGTCAGATGTAAAGATACACGTCATAAAGAAGAGTTTTGAACCTTTCACACACACCAGCACAGAGCCGTCGATCAGCTCAGTCTAGTCTATGGTTTAGAGAGATGAGGAGGAATTGATCAATGGTCATACATGTGTCAGAGCCGGTTGACGTGAGACTTGGAGCTAAGCTAACTAGCACGGTCATGTCGGCAAAATACATTTATTAAATAAATAAATGGCTTGAATTTTCTGTATTTATTCATGTTTTACAAAGGGTTTAACCTGAGCCAAGCCTTACCACGATGATACTCATATCACAGTCATGCAGGCGTAGTCTGATATTTTTTATAACATACTGGCGTCGGATCGGTACACGGTATCGGCCGATACCCACAGCACAAGTATCGGTATCGGGAGGGAAAAAATGGCATCAGAACATCTCTAGTACCTAGTCTGAAACAAGAGTTCAAAAAGTCTCAAAACTGGGTTTGAAAAATAAGTTCTTGTGGTGGGAACACAATAAAAACGGGTGGTTTGTAGATCTATAATGAAGAGCCACAACTCATGATGTTGTTCATTATGTTATTGGACTAATTTGTCTCAGAGAGGATAAAAAAGAGGTAAATAGAAATGTGCACAGGGACTTCCATGATTTGGCTCCTGGTGTTCAATAGTTCCTGTGGGTAAAAAATAAATGTGCACATCATTTTGCATTGTTTTGCATTGTCTAAGTGAGTTCAGCTCTCTGTTGAACCGTTCTCCGGGTCATTGCGCTGACTTATTGTTTTCCTCACACATAGAGAGTGCTCTCTGGGAAGGACGAGGAGATCTTGGTGTACCAGCAGATGATCCGGGATTTGAGGGAAAAGCTGCGTTCGGCCCAGCTGGACTTGGATAAAAGCAACATCATTGCCTTGCAGCAGGTCTGTCCAAGTGGAAGTAATCCTCATCGATGAAGTCAGACTTTGGAGCATCTTGTAACACAAACTTTGTTTTTAATGTGTGTTTTCTCGCCTAATAGTGTGTCATAAAAAGTCGCAAAAGCTTGAGCTAGAACAGAGTACATCAGATAAACTTATACACAAGAAACAAAAACGAATTACGATATGGAAGATCATTGTTTGTGCTTGGATTTATGTGTGTCCTTTGGGGTTTGTTGTGGATTATCACTTCATGTTCTTCTGTCAGGGAGGCCATTTTTCCTTCTTTCTGCTGTCTGTCTTTGCCTTGACATGCTTTATCAACCTGTCCTCCCTTCCACCTCTCTATCGCTGCTCTGGGCCAGGTCATATATGAACTTTGCACTGTAAGTTTCATCTGTCCTATGTCTCCTAACCTCACCTCACCTCAAGCCTTCACCATCTCATAAATTTCCTCAATGATGGAAGTGCAGATAATTTAGTGTGCTGCAGCTGTGCTCAGGCTTGTTGTTGATGTATTTCTTTCAGGCTGTCCAAGAGAGAGATAATCAAATCAAGATACTGAGCGAGCAAGTGGAGCAGTATACGGGGGAAATGGAGAAGCACACCCTGCTCATCGAGGAGCTGAAGACCTCCACAAAGAAAGACAGAGGTGGGTGCATCACTGCTGAGCACTCAGAGCTGAACATCTTCATACCAAAGAGGAATGTGATGAACTTAAAGAGCTCAGATGTATCAGCTTCAATCAGGCACTGAAGGCTGCTGAGTTGAGGTGAAAATGAATTTGCTCTGATGATTATAAATGTAAAAGAAACATATACACAATTCCAAAAGAGAAAAATATACACATATTCTTTGTTTTCAGTGTCTGAGTTGTTCAGATGACCTGCTTTTCTCTGTTTTATATCACTGTAAACTGCGATGTTTTGGAGGTTTAGACAGTCGGTCAGCCCTTATCAGAGTCACCTTGGGCTGATGGAAATCTTAATGGATATTTTCCATATTTTATTTAACATTTTAAGACTAAATAATCAATCACTGGTTCAAAAGGTACAGGAGATAACATGGTCATTGGAGAGTTTAGTAATGTGAGATGAGAAAAACACCCTTTTTTGGGGCGTGAGTGCCACAAAAGTAAAAGTCTTGTAATAACCTCCAATGACTTTGTTGGGTGAAGTATGTCAGTGAGTGCTTTATAAAGTGCTACTTACATAATCCTTTTCTCTTTTCACAGGCCTGCCGTCGGCCGTGCAGCAGAGAAAGGTGGAGGAGCTGAAGTCCAAACTGGACGCTGCGGAGACAAGGGCAGTGGACGCGGCGCAGGCAGTGAAACTTGCCGAAGCTCACGCTGAAGAAAAAGACAAAGCGCTCATTGAGGCTTCAAACCGCTTGAGCCAGTATGAGGCTGTAAGTCTTCATCACAAACTCTGTCCTCTTTGTTTTTGGCCTCCTTCAAATCATTTCCATAATCCAGTCCTAATCGAATTAATTGAGACATAAATTCCCAGAAGCAAAGCTTACTTTTTTGTCCGTCGTTGCTATTAATAGACATCGAAATGACAGTGTGACTGTGGTGTGATCAACGTGCTCTGTGGATCTACAAGCTAAGCGTTTGTCTTCAACCACGTCTAATCATATCCTTATTTCCCCGAAAAAAGTGAACAAGTTGAAAAAAGGAATAAGGAATGAGACACGCTGCTTGATTGATGGGTATTCACAGCTCTCTTTCTGTTTTGCAGGGCACTTATGGTCTGGAAGAAGCCATCGCAGAGATCAAAGAGTGTAAAAATCAGATTAAATTGAGAGATCTTGATGCGGAGGCCATGACCAAAGAAATCAACCAGCTCGAGATGAGAATCAGTGACCTAATGGACGAAAACGAGGATTTCCGAGAAAAACTAGGTCAGTTCTTTTAAAAACTTTTCTCCTCCCGTCTCTTCTCAGACACAGACCGAATTTCACTGTACTTCTATTTATTTTGTCGTTTTTGTTTCATGACTCACAAGGTCTGGAACCAAAGCAGGAAGTGGATCTGACAGAGTTCAGACGAGCCAAAGATCTCAGACAACGGCAGTACAAAGCAGAAAACCAAGTCCTCACCAAAGAGGTGATTACAGAGTTCGTACCCGCTGCTGCTGTAAACAGTTTGAGCTCCTCTCACCTCACTGCTCACTTTCCCTCCAGATCGAACGGCTTGAAGAGGAGAGGCTGGAGCTGAAGAAGCAAATCAGAAGCATGGTGAAGGAAAGAGGTGATGCAGAAATCTGACTTATGTAACAAGTTGCATAAACATTCTTGCACTTTGTTTTTGTTCTTGAGGGGATAAAAGGTTACTTCAGGGCGTTTCTCTCAGGCAGAACTCTGCAGGATAAAGTGACCTCTGGTTTTGTACGAGCATTCGAATATTTGCACTGATTGGCCTGATTAGGGCAAAAATGTATGATATCTTATTTTATCTGAGCCTCGAGGGAGAATGCCTTTTTCTGATTTAAACAAACAAGTCCCACTTATTTCCTTTACTTCTACTGATCAGCTCTGATGTTTAACACACAGTATGTTCATCTGTCCACAGTTCACTTCCTTCAATTATCTTCATTTCTAACTATTCATGTAGCTGTATGTGGCTTTATTACAGAGATGTCAATCAGTTTTTGTTACTTACTTTTTTTACTCACTTTGTAATGCTGCAATGCAATGTTGATGGGCTTTTTGCATTCAACATTAACATGAATTTCTTATGAAAGTGATTGACAGCAAATGAGAGTAGATTAGATTCAACTTTATTATCAAGTACTAAGACAATGAAATGCAGTTTAGCATCTAACCAGAAGTGCAAAGAATGCAGAAAAAGTGTAGAGTATGTGTATATATATATGAATGGTAGTGATATATAAATTATAATACTAATATAATAATAATATATAATAAATGATATGTACAGTAGAAAATATGATATGTGCAATAAGAATAGTATGGATAGTAAACGGCTGTAGGGCTGTAAACATTATCAGGGAAGGTAGTGATATATAAATAACAAGATATAAACAGACTGAATGAAGTAAGTGTAGTAAGCAGCAAAATGGCAAAATTATACATAAAGTGCAGGTGAATTACAAGTGATGGTAGAATAAAAAGGTGCAGAAAGTAACAAATTACATCCATTCATCTTGATTGTATTTTAAAATTTAATCTAACAAATGCTAAAGTAAAACCTGGGCAAATAAAACCAAAACTACACACTACATTTGCCTTTTTTTAGTATTTTTATATGCTTTCTTTTATACGGACAGAAGACTTGTTGTGTTGTCTTAGAAACAATCATCTGTGTTTTTTAGGGATCCCACAGTCCGGCCTGCTGCTGGAGGAAGACTTCAGGCCCGGCAGATCTGTACAGATGCCGTTTAAACAAACCTACACGGACGAAGAGCTCCGACGAAAGGTAAGCTCGTGGCTAATTATGTTATTTCTTGCATGTCACCATCAATCAAGGCCTCAAACAAGAGCAATCTTCTGATTAAGCCACATTTATGTGAGCTTGTTGCTGTCCACAGCACAGTGGTTCATAGTTTTATAATCAACCACATGTTTTATTTACTTAGTCTTTCGCGGAATCTTATCGCTGTTCATCTGTGGTGCTCTGGTTTGGATTGAGGAAGTTTCATGATTCATCCACCAAACAAAACAAAGGAAATACCTTTGAAATGATTTCAGAAAGAAGTTTTTAAAAAATGGTCTCAATTGTCTTCAATTTTACATATTAGATATTCAAACAACATTGAATATCATACAAGACAGCCAGAGTAAACACAAGATACCATACTCCATTCAAGAAAAACAGGAATCCAACAGCGACTGGCCACCTGTGGAAAAGTGATTTTCTCTTTTGTTACTAAGTTAATCAATGCACCAAACTAAATCGACAGTTGGATTCAATAAGAATCAACAATCCCAGATGTGATTACAGTCAGTCCTGTTGAGCATAAATATAATATAGAACCTTTTCCAGCAATGTAAACTTTTAGTTATAGTAGTATAAATGGACGAGAGAGGAAAGTTACTGAAAAGGTTTAAAAAGCTGTTTCTAACAGCAGAAAAACACGCTGCACGGCGGTTATTTCCCTGCTACACACACTCTGTCTTTATAGTGTGTCTCCAGATGCACTGTGTACATAATGTATTAACAGGTTGGTTTTAACAGCAGGATTATCGATACACATTGGTTTAATTAATTTAATGTGAAATATAAAAACACACACAAGGTGTGTGTTTGCTCTGACGCCTTGCTTAAGCTCTGGCACAATAAAAAAACACAAAAAAAAAACTTTAAAAATAATTTTAAACAGATTGTTCAACTGTTATAATGCAGCCTGGTAAAAGCCGAGGTGAGCAGTGCTTTGGTGGTCAGTGCAGCAGCTTTAGCTGATTACGATGGTCGTGTTCTGCTGCAGGCACCATGTGGTAAACAAGTTTCACTGCATTCGTGTCCTGCTTGTTCTGACCACAAGGCTGGAAGACTCGAGTGAACCACAAATTTGCAACAGTGGTGAACACTTCCTGCTGTGGCATGTCTACCAAAAGTTATTCAAGAGGAACAGGAACAACAGACACACATCTAAGGAACAGCAGGCCAGACTCGCCCCGTTAATGATTCAGCCATAACAAAGGGTCCCGCAAAAACGGTGTTCATGGGAGAGTGGCAAGGCAAGAAGCATCGCTCGTTAAGAGGATCTTTAAGGCTTTTCCCAAATATTTGGTGGAACCTTTACATCTTGCATAAAGGGAAGCCTGTACTTCACAATGAGGACATCAGAGAATTTCCACCTCTGAAGGGTTTAAAATAAGCACAATCATGTTTTTTAAGTGTCTAAAGTCTTGGCTTAAATGATATTGATATGTCGTGGCAGCGCCTGAAAGAGGAAGTTCATGCTTGAAAATGATCTAATGCGGCAGAATTAAAGCAATTATGTGATAAAGACTGAGGCAAAAATCCTCAACAGGGAAGTAAAAAACTGATATCTGATTGCAGCTGTCGCCACTGAATTTGGCACAACCAGTTTTTTGTTTATCAGGGCAATAACTTTTTCACATGGGTGTTTATAGGTGTTGGATTACTTATTTTAGCTTAAATAACAGAAATGTTCATTTAAAAACAGCATTTTTGTGTTTACTCCAGTTGTCGTTTTGTATTAAATGAACAAATTGATTCATATGAAACCGTTAGATTGGACAAAAATGCAACGAAAGAAGAATTCAGAAAGGGGACAAGTAATCTTTCATGGCACTGTATGTCAAGAAATTGACACAATATGTGATTAGTTTTTGCCGATTTGACATGTTGCATCTGCAGGTGAATGATTTTCAGTTTTTCTTACTGTTGCTTTTTTGTTTTCAAACTTTCCTTTGCAGAATGAGCAACTCCAAAAAGAGCTGAGCAACAAGGAGAGAGAGCTGGAGCTTCACAAGGCCCAGTTTCACATGAAATGTAAGTCCGATGTGCAGTTTTTACAGTTGAATCAACACTTTAAAGTCTGAAATTATGTTCTGCGGGGAATATTATTGTACTTTTACAACATGAGGCCACAGCTGGACTGATGTCGTTCCCTCCTGTTTGTTAACTTCCAGTGGATGAACTGTCAAAAGTGAAAAGTGACCTGGAGGGTGCGCTGAAAGATGTTCTCCGAGCCATGAGGACTCATCACGATCCCACACCTTCTGATGCTGTGATCGACATTCCCAGACTGGAAAGGCTGGCTAATGTAAGTGTGCAGCTTAATCTTCAAGTTTCGGTCCATGTGTATAACCTCATTTCACCAGGAAATGCTTCACTTCAATTAAGAACATCTTTTACAGGCACGTAATGTTTAGTTTCATAGTGTTCTGATGGGCCACAGAGTACATCTTAATCAAGCCGTTTCATGTCTCCTGATGGAAGTAGTTCGTGTTTATCTACAGACAAAGCAAAGACACAAAATGAAGAATATGAAATACATTTTCTGCACTTCCAAGATTGGGATTCATCACCTTCTTTTCCTGAAAAAACTAAAAAAGTAGCAGCTGTTGTGCCTTGTGTTTTGTTTCATCTAAAGCAAATACTTTATCACATTTATCAGTAAATGTCTAATTCTGAACAAAAGATGAATCTAACAGCTTAGTCTTTGTCCACTTTAGTCCTTCTTCTGGGGACTTTCCAGTTTGCAGAGCCGTCTGTCTCCCTTTTATGTCTTCTCAGATCATAAGTAAATCATCTGATGTTTATTTGGCAGAGTGGATTTAGTGAAATATTTATAGGGTGAAATGGAGACTGGAAGGGATGACAAACATTTGGTTATCAGATTTATCAATATCTGCTTGATGATCGAAGATATTTTGGCTAAAAAAACATTATTGTGGCTCATTAGTTGAGTGTTGAATGGAAATATCAGAAAGTGGCAGAAGAAATGTAGAAAGGTCTTTTTTAAGTTATTAGAAATGTAGCTATTTAAAACTTATAATTTATCTGTCATCATGGTGGATTTTTCTTTTCCTGCAACAAAAGTATTTAAGTTTTTTACTTCCTGTATATAATCCAATTCATATTATTTCCAAATATGTATTTTGTATTTTGAATTTAACAACTTTTGTGCATCATGGTATGTTTCACTGCATTTACCGTAATGGCCAGAATACGGGTGCACTTAACTTCAGCACCAGCTGGTTTGACCACAGAAATGTGACTGGCAGCTGGTTTGGCTGTCGGCTCTGTGGTATTGGAAAAAAACATTGCAAATTCATTTTTTTCTTCTATTTAAACTGTGAAACGAGACTTTTTCTGTAAGCTCCCATACTTCTTTGGTGGTCCAGAGTTATGGTTTTGCTTTGCAGCCAATAATTTGAAAGAAAATGAACTTAGAAAAGATAAAACAAAATATTACACCACAATATTCCTCATTTTTTTCTACATAAAGGTAAACAAATGAATTAAATACATTTTACAGTACAATATGTTTTCAGCCCCATATAATAGCAAGAGAACCACTGGGAACTTTTAGGATTAGATTGGATTTAGATCATATTTCTTCAAGTCAAAACTTCTGTTTTATTACATCAACACTGAAGATGCAGTGAGACCATTTGGGTTCATATTTTATAAACTCTAAGAGGCACATTTGACTCCACAGAAATCATTTTCAAATAAACATTCACATGAGGTCCGCACATGATCTGACCACCATTATAATTCGTCACGCTTCTGCAATCTATGATCACAGGATTTCTTTGTGTGCGGTTTACTAGAAACTAAATATTTCCCACAGCCTGGATGTGCAATGTGCAAAGTGCTTTGACAGTGAGATTTGCTCAGCTGAAAACAATGGGTGGCTTCCACTCCGCCTCCAGGTGTCTCACTGGTTTTTGTCAGTTGATGAAACAGGGCTCTTGTCACATGGCAACCTAATGAAAAACAAATGTGCTGAGACCAAAAAGAATTAAGAGGAGTCAGACTCTGGATCATGCTGTGCCATTGTCCCGCGTAAAATAATCGAATAACAAATCTAATTCGAGACAGATGAAGAGGATGTTTGTTTGTCATGTCCAGCACAAGAGGAAGTAACTGGAACGATCAGGTGCAAAACACATGCAAGCGGAAGAAGTATAATTAATACTCATAATATTCACTGTCAGCTGAGTCATTTTTGAAGAATAAATACATGTAAATTTACTGTCGGCAAGTGTTTTTATTTAAAAAAATGAAATGAGCTTTTCTGTTTCACAGATTGTGTCTGTTATTTATCATCTAATGTTTTTAGAGTTTGTTTTAAAGTTTGCTCGTCGCCCGTTATCACAGGTTATAGATGTCGGCAGCGTGAGTTCGCAGTCTGACCTCAAGTCCCAAATCCACCAGCTGGTCGGGAGGAACGAAGAGCTGCGGCTGGAGCTGAAGTCGGCTCGGGAGGAGGCAACAAAAAGCTTCAGTCAGCTGGCCAGAGCCAAAGAACAGGTACAGACAGCACCAGCACCGTCTCATTCAGTGGGTGTTCTTTATCTTTTATTATTTTCAACATTGATTAATACTGATTTATACTTTGTTATTGCCAAGTAGGTTTTTACATGCAAGGAAAATTGCTGTGTTGAATTTGTGCATAAGAACAGTCGAAACAATATGTACACATTTGGAATAATTTAAATGAGGAAAGGAGCCGTCCAAGTCCACAGTATTAACAATTATACAACAAAATATTTTTGCAATAAGACATCAAAACTGTGAAAGAACACATATGTAATTATGTGTAAGAAAAGTGTTGAAAACCAGAATATGTTTTATATTTTAGATTCTTCAAAGAACAAACAGATTCATGATGTAACAGGTGCTCCTTGTCAAAAGTTAATTTGCGACATTTCTTTCCTTTTTAATGTGTTTGAGACCATCAGAGTAAAAGGGTAAAAGCTACTTTGAAGGATGGAAAATATAAAACATTCTGGGTTTTTTTTGCTACATATTTATGTGTTCCATCATAGTTCAGAAGTCTTTCATATCACATTTATTTAATTAAATGTAATTAACTTTTGACAACCTTGTGAATCTGACTGAAAGAATAACAGAAGTGTGCGAAGCTGTCGTCCAAACAAAACAATGTTGAAAGTATAATAAAAATAAAGGGAATCCATTGAATGAGAAGGTGTGTCCAACGTTTCACTGGAATCGTACGTGTCGGTTTAAGTTGTTTTTGACGGATAACGACAGGAAACTGTTGAGTTTAGTCGTTTTTTTGGCTGCATCCCTTCTTTTGGCAGGAAAACAAAGCAGTATTGTACATGTCAGGTTTCACTGGTGGGATGGGATCACCTCACACAGTGTAATAATAATAATAATAGCTTAGATTCATAAAGCAAACAAATCAACACGAGACGTGTTTCACATGAAAGTATTTCACCAGACAAACTCACAACATGTTGAATCTTTAAAGAGACAGAGTCCTGCTGTCCGTCTCTGAAGGTTTGTTAGCATGACTGGAACATTTAATCCAAAACGTACTCTTTTATTTCAACATGCTTCTGTTTCATGTAATAAGAGAAAAAGACAAAAACAAACAAATCTTCCCACTTACATTCAGTTTCAATATTTAAACCGATGCATCATCTCTCTTTTTATCATATCAAAGAGACATAATAACTCTTCTTTAACTTCTGCTGTCTTATTTGACTATGTTGGGAACTTTTTCATTCCATTGTCTGATTTAATTTATCTGTTTTTCCGTTTCTCTGTCTGTGGCGGGCTGTGTTTCACATTATCTTATTTGAATGACAAAGGCAGGGAAGTGAATCACGGTGGAATCATTTTCCTAAAATGCCTTTTGTTTTTGTGAGAAAGACACACTTGTGGTCAGCAGGACTGATGCACTTCCAATAGGAGGAAGTGAACTTGGGAGGTATTTTATGATCAAAACAAAGCTCTGACTTCTTTCTATCTGCTCGTCAGGTGAGCCAGCTGGAAGGTGAACTGGAGCTGATGAGGAAGTCGGGCAGCGGCGGCGTTGTCCTCCGACCTCTGACCCTCCCTGAGGGCCTGGGGCCCAGCAGCACTGAGGTCATCAGCTCTCTGAACGAGTACGCCGTTCGACTTCTCCAGGTCAGCGTCCGGAAAAGCTGTAAATTAACAACATGTCTTCACTATAAATCAAACATTTATACAACTTCTATTAAACCAGGAGCTCAAAAACAAGGAGGAAAATGGCAAGAAACTCACGGGAACGCTGGAGGAATACAAAGAGAAATTTTCTGTTATTAGCCATCAACAGGGACTTCTCTACAAGGAATACCTCAGGTTGGTTTACAGCACAGCTCCACACAGATACAGCAACCTGAAGTAACCTGAACGTAACATTAGAGGGCTTTTTTACTGTGTTTGTGTTCAGTGAGAAGGCAGACTGGCAGAAGGAGAAAGACGTGTTTACGGAGATGAAGGACAAGCTGGAGGAACAAAAGCAGGTGGATGCTGTTAAACTCCAAGAATTCAAAGTAAGTCAGACAAATAAATGTTTATAAGGTTAGCGGGACTTAAACGCTGCAAGATGGAGTTCTGGATTAACGCAAACACTCAAAAATGCACGTTAACATGATTTAATATTCACAACCTACGATTTGGAGATGAAAACCAATTTTATCATTGTTATTTTTTTGCCAAAATAAACGTCACTTGAACGTTTCTTTGTCCCTGTTTTTGCGTGTCTGTCCGATTCTTCCTCAATTAATGACACATAAGGGGGGCGACTGTGTTTAAAATACGAGTGAGACCCTTGGGAGTCTCAGATGACACAGATTGACTCACTTTGGTGTCTGCACATGTTGAGATAACCACCACTGTGTGTAAGTGTTGTTTTTTTATTTGAAAACAGATACCTTTTTAACTTCCCCCTCCGAGTGTTTCCAAGAAGTGATATTATTTGCGCCGCTAGCACAGAAACTATCATAAGCAACGTCATTACGTTTTACCAGCAGCCTGGTAAAACGTTTTTATCACTCTCCCTCCTCGTCTTTTCCTTTGTTGACTGGGTTATTTGTCTTTTGCCAAGTAGTGTTTCCACAGTTACTTCAGTTTTTCCAGTGTGCGCTATTCCCTCCAACGATGGCTACCTGGAAAAAACAAAAGCGCTCCTCTTCCTGTTTTGGTTGCACAATGGCTGATGCACTTCCTTAATTTTCTCGAGAGATGGTAATTGATGGCAGAAAGATTTGAGGAGAGGCATACAGTGAGCCAGTCTAACATTGTGCAATCAAAATGTACTTTATCATGATAATTTAAAGCAAAAAACAAGCCAAAGTAACACATTTAAAATAAAAAGTTAAATGGATAAGTCAGCACATAAGAGTAAATGTTTTCCGGGGTAAAGTTTAAATGGAACTTAACCTTCCTTGCCCTGAAAATGTCACAAAAGATGTTTTTTTTCTTGTTCTTTTAACGCACCAGGAGCTGCTGGACGCCCTGCAGAAGGACCCGGAGGAAATCAGGAGGCAGCTGAGCGAAGCCGTGCGCAAGCTGACGCTGCTGAAGGTGAATGAGAAGAAGCTGACGCGGCGCTACACCACCCTGCTGGAGGAGGAGCAGCACCTCCGCAGGGAGAACAGCAAGCTGAGGGACGAGAGCAGCCTCATGCAGGCGTCCGTCACCCAGAGGATCGGATACCTGCAGAGATACAAGGTACAGAAACAAGTCCACAAAAAAAACAGTTCCAACTTCTGGTGTCCAGAGCAGAAAAGCAAAAGGCTTCCTCTAACTTGATGAAATAAGAATATGGTGGCATTCAGCTGCTTGCTTGGAAGAACTCTCTCCAACATGTGGAGATTTTATCTTCATTTAGAAAACATTTAATTCTCCATCAGAGGGTCCAGTGGAAAATTTCATACAAATTGGCATCCTTTGTTAAAGAGATATTAGCCACTGATGTGACTATTTTGTGTGTGTATCTCACCTTTATTCAGTGTTAAAGTAAAATAACGTTATTTTTCCAGTAACGGGGTAATCTAACTAATTACTGTTTCCGTAGTTACAGAGCCGTTAATGTAACTGAACGTTAAATGTGGTGCGTTACTTTGCATTGAATAAACTGTGTAATCCGAACACACCCCTGGCTCTGGGGGGGCTGAGCGGCCTTGGCAGAGGTCTGCGCTCTCCGAGTGCTTTTCTAGTTATTAATATTATGTTGCAATGTCTGGTGATATGTAAGTCCAACTGAGGTCCAGTGGAGGGGTGGAGGCAAGGTTTTATGTTTAATGCACTTCTTATCTGTTACTATAACCGAAAGGCTTCCAAAAGCTTAAATGTTCAGCAGAAATTTATTTAAAAAGCTTATTTCTGACTCCTGTCAGTGCTTGCATGAAGTAGTTCCTGCAGTTACTTTTGCATGAGAATTTCACTCTAATTGCCTAATACTTTAATTCCTTTTGGTGGAGTCGAACCTTATCAACACCATACAATGGCCTTCTAACAGCACCGTCTCCTGTTTTGTCTCAGGAAATGTCTGCCTATAAGATCGCGGCGCTGCAGAAGGCTTTGGATGACAGCGTGCCGTCATCACAGCTGGAGAGGGCGAACAAACAGTACACGGAGCTGACCGTCAAATACAGAGACATGCTGCAGCGGGACAGCAGCCTCATACAGAGAACCACCAACCTGGAACACTTAGAGGTATTTAAACACATTATCTGCCCCAGTATTTTATTGCACCTCGAATAAACACATCTTTATGACTTTTGGCTCCTGACCGTTGTTACTTGTGTTTCTCAGGGTGAGAATGAGTCTCTTCGGGGGCAGATTTCCGCCTTGAATAAAGAGCTGGAGATCACAAAGGAGAAGCTGAACACTTTGGAGCAGGCTTGGGACAACGTCGACGGGAACGGTAATCTAAGAATAGGGATGATATTTGGTTATCTTCAGCATTGAGAAGAATACTATAAATACTATAATCGTACAGCAGATGCACTCTGATATGAAACATTTGTCATAATGCCATTAACAACAGGATTTAAACATTCAGTTACTTGCAGAAAGAAGGGATCCGTTTTGATCAAATTACATATCAACACAGACTAACAAGGCAGTTTCATTTTACAAGATGAATTTCTGTCCATTGTCCTCATTTATCAGCATAATGTGCCTCAGGGACCAAAAGCTGATCAGGATCTCTACGGGAAAAAGCCATTTGGTTCACGATGCAGAAACAGAGTCTGTTTAATTTCTCAACATTTTAGTTCATGACCCCTAAAAGCAGCAATGTAACTCAGTCTGTGGTAGATTCTAGATTTATTTCATGGTGTTCTTTCTCCCTGATGTTACTCTAATGTGCTGTTTCGTCCTGTTACATGCAGTGTTGTAATCCACAGGATGATTATCACAGATGGTTTTGTGTCCCGTTCACCCTGATTTTGATCGCCTTTGTTTGATTTTAGCTGTGAGCTGTCAAACACACGCCTGGCTTAACAATAACAGCCCTGATTAAAATGTCATTCAGAACGATAAACAGAACACAATTCAAAATATCGCAAAATGAATCTGTGTCTCTTAACCTGATCCAAACCAGGGCTGAAAATACATCAAAAGAGAAGGAATAACTGCAGCATCCTATAACAGTTATATCCTAATTCTATTTCCTTTTTTATCTAAATTGGCATGAAACCATGATTTAATCCCAGTGTTAAAGCTGTAATGCAAAACAAAAGACCATGATTTTATTTGAGACTTTGATTCTAGTTTGTGGTTTTTAAGCCTTCATATGTTCTCCCACGTTTTTCCCACATTTCAGGAGGTGAAAGCAGCCGGGGCAAGGCGGACAAGGCGTTGGCCAACAAGGAGATGGTGTCTGCCGCCAGGCGCATCACCACGCTGGAGATGAAGGAGCTGAACGAGAGGCAGAGAGCCGAGCACGCCCACAAGATGTACGAACACACCAGGAACTCTCTCAAGCAAGTGGAAGAACGTAACTCAGAGCTGGAGTCCAAGTTTGCCGAGGTATGAGGCCAAGGGAAACAACGGGGCTGTTTTCTGTCAGACACTTGAAAAGGCCGTTTAGTTCACAGTGCAGAAACACTCGGCCTGTTCCATCTCTTTATTTCCCAACATGTTGACCCCTAAAATCAGCCGTTCTCACCATTTTATGCATTTGTTCTGTATTTAAAGATGAAAAAAAACTATTTAATAACATGAAAAAGGGGTCATACTAGGCAATATTATCTCTGTTACTCTCCAGCTGACCAAGATGAATGTGGAGGCCCAGCGGGTGGAGCGGGAGCTGAGAGATGAGCTGGCAGACAGCGTCAGCAAAGCGGCGAGCGACGCGGACAGAGACAGGATTGCAGAGCTGGAGAAGGCGGAGACGGAGCTCCGCATCGAGGTTTCTAAGTACGTCTGATAGTGTGCAGGCCTGACACAGATCATTTATGCTCTTATCGTGAAATGTTTTGTTAAAGATTGCGTCCACAATCCCAGAATAACTTTTCAACATAAGAAAATGTTTTCACAGCAGAGCAATCAGGAATTAATCTGTTAGAACAACATCAAATGGTTACTTAGAAATGCTTTTTTTTTCATGCATGAGCATTCTTTGCAGGGTTACTTATAATATTGATGTTAAAGGCATTTAATTCTGCTGTATAATTAACATAAAGGTAAAGAATGTATGGTGGTTATTTTTCTGTACAGGCTTCAGGAGGTGTCTGATGTGGCCATGATGCAGGCGTCGGCTCTGCAGGCCAGACAACAGTCCAAAGAGAAGGAAGTCGAAGCTTTGAGGAGACAGATACTGGACCACCAGGTAATGATGAGTTTTTAAATCTTCCTCACACTTAAGAACGGTTCATCGTTAACTTTTCCTGTCCAGTACATTAGATTTTACCGTTGCTGTCTGACCACTGAGCCCCCCATCCACACCTCCACTTTGGCGTTTGTTTGCATTTGCATTTAAAACGTAACAATTCTGATTTGTTCAATGGTGCACGGACGGATTTCACGCTATCACGTCAACAAATCTAAGGTAGAAGAGAATTAATTGATTAACTGATTCAACAATGAAAGGAGGCACTTATTTACTGTCTATGTAATGCACTCATTAACAGTGGAAGAATGAATAAGATGAGTTTTGTGTCCTTTGGATTTGATCAGTCAGGATGACTTCATGTCAGCTTTTATACTATAAACTTTATAGGGTTGACTACCTGATAAACAGAGAAAAGTTGCTTTAATTTATTGTGTTGATTTACGCCATGGTTTCTTTCATTGTGTGATTTTAATTTATTCTGTCTGTAAAGTGTCCTTGGGTGACTTGAAAGGTGCTTTTAAATTAAATGTTTTGTTATTATTGAAGTAAAGCATCTTAATTACTTGTAAGAAGTCACCAAATCAGACTCTAAACTGCTCTTTCAATCAGTTATTAATTCTTAATATTTGTCTTTTTCTTTTTCTTTGGTATTTTACTTTGATTCATCGACAAAATCAAAAGTAAAATCTTGAGCCTAGTTAACACAGGAGAGGAATGAGAGGAAAGTTGTAGTAATATTAATGGTAGCATCTGTATCTGAGATATTTGTCTTCAGATTTGTTTATTTGGGGGAAGAGTCGACCATCTTTGATATGTTGTATATGTGCAGCAGGCAGTTGCTTAGTTTTTGGGGTTAAACTGTTTTAAACGTGTCCTCACGTCGTCTTCTCTCTCCCTCAGTCGCAGTCAGACGAGAAAGCCCTCATCGCGAAACTCCACCAGCACATCGTGGCTCTGCAGCTCAGTGACTCGGCTTCTTTGGCCAAGCTGCAGGCCGCCACCTCTCACATCCAGCAGCTGGAGGCCTACAAGCTGCGCGCCGAACAGCGGCTGGACGCCAGCGAGCACACTCTGTTCCTCGCCCGCCAGGAGGGCAGAAATCGCTCCAAGCACCTGCGGCAGACCATCCAGTCGCTGCGGAGGCAATTCGCCGGAGCGCTGCCTCTCCCGCAGCAGGAGAAGTTCTCCGTGGCCATGCTGAGCCTCCAGGAGAACAGAGCCCGAGCGCAGGAGGAGAAGAAGAAGGCCGAGGAGGAGAGGAGGAGGGCGGAGGGCAGGGCTGAGGAGCTGGAGCTGAGACTGAGAGGGCTGGAGGAGCTCATCTCCACACTGAAGGACGCGAAAGGGGCCCAGAAGGTAAGTCTGGCTGATGAAGCTCATCATTAAAACATTGTGGCACGTCTTCCTTTGAGGAAAACCACTCCACTGTAACGCTTCAAACAGGTAACTGAGTGGCACAAGAAGATGGAAGAAGCTCGTCTGCAGGAGCTGAGGAAAGGCAGAGAGCTGGCGGTGCAGAAGGAGGAGATCACGTATCTGAAGAAGCTGGTGGAGGAGCAGGAGAGGAGCATCTGCTCGCTGGAGGAGGATATTGTGCAGCAGAACACGGTGAGAGAGGAAGTCTCTGAACTTTGTTTTACGCGTGCTTAAAAACTTGCTAATTCACCAGACAGACTCTCAAAATGTTTTGTCATCTCAATTACAAAGACAGGAGAAATGTGTATCTAAGAATACTTGACTTGTTAATGAGCTTTTGAGTACAAACATGTGTCTTTATTGTTGTAGTATTCAGCAGAAATGCAGATAATAATGAGTAAAACTTCTCTGTGCCGCATCAAGCTTCAAGAAGAGCGCCAGCTTGCATACGATCAGCGAGAGGTGGAGCTCGAGCGCCAGCTGGACCAGTACGAGAAGCACCAAACGGAAATTCTTAGCAGCTCAGAAAAGGTGAACGATGGTTTACAGAGGAAGTTTTTCAAATTAACAGCAATCAAAACATTTGTTCCAGCTTTACATTTTGGGGTTGTTTTCAGTATGAAGATGGCACAGCAGCCTTACCAGACCCGAGTCTCCCTCTGGCTCATCAGTTGGAGTTTGCTTTGGGTAAAATCAGAGAGCACGTCCGCACCGTCCTGGACACACAGGCCACCTGCAGGAGTCTGGACGAGGTTTGTACCGCGCACTCAGCATTCATCATGAATCAGCCGCGTGGCAAATCGCTTAACCTCAAAGTCCTCCACATGCAGAAGTTGAAGGAGAAAGAAGCGGCTCTGTGGAAGGCGGAGCAGAACATCGTGTCGCGGGACAAAGTCATCAACGAGCTGCGTCTGCGGCTGCCAGCCGCCGCCAGCAGAGAGCGCCTGCTCGCCGACCTCGCCAAGCACGAAGAGGGCCAATCCAACGGTCAGCCGGCACTCAAGCTGGCTCACCAAACCATCAAAGACCTCCAGGGGCGACTCGACAAAAAGGAGGACTTGTTAAAGAAATACCACAAGCAGCTGGCTCAAGCCAGACAGGTACAAGAATGATCGCTGGACTTAGGTTTCATGAATCTTCAATCTGAAAATGGGTGGAAAGCCAGAAATGTCAGCACTTGAATTTATTAGCTGACCTCTCATAAATATTCCGTCCTTTATCTACTCCTTAGTAGTAAAAATGTCATGTCTTATCTCCTCTTCTTTTTAGAAACCTGGATTAGATATTATGGCTTCTATTATTGCAAATATCTATGTCACATGACTCTGCCCACTTTTAACCACATGTGGTGGCTGCTAATTTAAGACCCTGTCTGCAAAAACAAAAGAGGAAATATAAATCTAAAAATCAAATATCAAATTAACAAATTAACCAATACCCAAATCCGAACGTACTAAAATAAAAGTATAAAAGTATCTGCATCAAAAAGTACCCGTTATGCAGAACGACCTCACTCTGATTGTTTTATATATTCCACATATATTATTGGAAAATATTATTGATGCAATAATGTTCGCAGCGTTCAAGTGTCGTCCAGGTGAAGCGTAAGAGCTCATTTTAACTACAGCTAAAAGTAGTGAAGTAAAAAGTACAATTTTTGCCTCGTAAATGTAGTGGAGTAGAAGTGTAAAGTTACTAAAAATGGAAATATTTAAGTAAAGTTTGAAATGAGCGTCCCTGACCTTGAAACTGATGTTGTTCCTCATGTGGACACACAAATTGTGTTTTCTTTTTACTTTTGGTGCCAAACACAAGTTTTCACTGTTTCTTTGTTTCCTTAAACTGCTCCTCATTGATCCCAGGACCAGGAGGAGATGATAAAGAGGCACCAGGAGGAGCTGAGAGTGCTGCATCAGAAGTTGGACTCACACTCGGACACCAACCTGGACCGCTTCAAACAGACGGCGATGGTAAGAATGTTTCCATGTAACACTTATAAACGGCTTCTTCCTGCTGAAAGAGATTAGATTTTTCTTTTGTCCAAGTGTCGTTTAATTTTTCCTCCATGAGTCCTTGGTTTAATTCCCTCCTCCTTTCCTCCAGGAGCTGATGAAGAAGCCCACCATCCGGGTGCCGACCACCAAGCATCTGGAGCGCCTGGCTGAGCTGGAGCACACCGTGGCCGAACAGGACGTCCTGCTCTCCTCCGTCACCGAGAAGCTGAAGCTGGCCACCGCCGAGCTGGAGCGCCAGAAGACCACCGTGGAAACACTGGCCAAGAAACACGCGGACGAGCTGTCAAAGTGATTATCCCTTTATTTCACCAGAGATTTTATTAAAACTCAGTCAGAATCATTTCTGTTTCCTTTATCTTAGCTGTTTAGGTGAGTGAGAGTAATAATGACGTGCTAACATTTATTTTTATGCAAACCTAATTCTGCAAATTAAGTACAAAATATTTCATAACTTGAGGCTTTAATTAATCCCAAAGATACCATCCCTGAAAACTGACCACATGAAACAAACTAAGAAGACAGATAACAGTGCTTACTTTTTTCATAACCTCATTACTGGCAATCTCACCGTGGTATTTTTACAGGTATTTGGGTAAATTGTACCCATACACTCATTAGTAATGATTCCAATTTTAGCAAGTGAAAAACGACTTTAAAACAATGTATTAACAGGCAAAAATGAACAGCTGACTCTTTATTATCTTTTGGTAAAAGCTGAACAAGTAATTTCTATTTGGCCGTAATGTTACGATTACTTTCATGAACTGTAAACAAAAATCTTAACACAAAAACATGCACAGCACCTAAAAAACAAGTTGCTGTGGTAGCCAATGAGACATAAATAAAAACATCAAACATCAAAAAACACTTTAAACTTGCAACTGAGAACATACACAGATTAGAAAATTATTTTAAGTATTTTCTTATTGACTTTTGTTCAGTTAAACTTCTTTTTCGTAGCCATTGTCGCCCCCTGCTGGCCATGAGAAAAAGTCTAGCTCAAGTTTAAGACCGTTCTGCATCGACTCACTAATTCAAGTTGTAAGTGTGAATTGCTGAGCGCTAACAGCACTAATGTAAGTGTAAGTAGGCTAATTGGGAACTCATCCAGGATTACTAAGTAAAGTAATGTGCAGCACATGAAGTACAGTTCATTGCCAGGGTAAAGTTCACATAAGGCGCTCTTAAATCCCTGAACGGAAGATTCTCCATAACCATTGTTGAAGGGTTTAATATCACTGTGCGGTTTCTTTGTTCCCTCTCTAAATGCAGGCACCTGCAGTAGTATAGTAAGTTTAATACGAGCGTTTAATGGTGCAGTATTCTGTCGGATCATTTCATTCAGTCTAACCACCATATGGCTTCGATGAAGAAATGTGGAATACGGTGATTTTAACAACCTTAACGAGACTTAAGTAGATCTTCAAGAGGTTAAAGTTTAATAAAAAGCAGCTAAAGAAAAGTAGATTAAAGAAGGCTTTCAGGGGCTCAGGCGTGCATTTCAGCCACACAAGAACACGCCGAAACACATGAATGATGGTGGGCAGAGCTATTTATAATACTTTTTAAACATAATGCAGCTATTACAAATATATACAACCTATCAAAGGACACAGGGTATTAAATTTAATGAGGTTTAGGATAATGTATAATATAAACTGGATATAAAATACATAAAATAACAATTAATCGTGGATATTTTATGCCACACCAGGTTAAAACAAACTTATCTTAACTGTATGTAGCAGCACGATCACTCTGAATAAATCTGCTTGCAAGAAAAATCTCCTAACTTGGTAGAAATATTATTTTTTTCCATGTAGTAAAAGTAGAAAAACTGCCTTGACAGAAACAGATGTAAAGATTTATTTCATGCTCAGAGCGAGACACATCATGCTGCTTGGAGACATCACAGTCCTGTCTGCCAAATCTGATTACACTTTATAGGAACAGTGACCTCACATAAAAATACGTTTTTATTATATAAAACAACAGAACAGTGGAGCTGTTACTAAAAATCAATATATATTAAGGGACAGAAGACTAAAAAGAACAATAATGCAGCAGACACAGCGCCGTAAAGTTTCTTTGGGAACACTGTCAGGAAGTTACAAACCTGCAGTTTTTATAGTTTTAACACCTGTTTACAGCAGGTTCAGCTGTTTAGATCCTCTGTCTTTATTTTGACCAGTGATGCATTCAGGTTTTTCTGTATAATTGAGCTCCCTGTTTGCTGCAGACATACCACATTAGCTACAGATGACAAGAGACACATGGTCAGCAGCAAACACGGCCCACGCCACAAGTAACGACTGCCAAAAATACTTCCCTCCTCCCTGTCAGATAGAAACTAAACGCCACGCTCCAAGAATCTAAAATGATGTAATGACACAAGTTAAGAGGATTTGAATGTGACAAAACAAACTCACAGAGGGGATTTGTTGCAGGCTGGAGGAGTATCATGTGGCGCAGGTGAAAGCTCTGACCGGCGAGACTGAGGATCAGACGAGCCAGATGGCCCAGATGGAGAAGGAGCTGAACCTCCTGCGGACGGAGCTCGCCGCGCAGAAGGAGGCCAACGTGCGCTCGCCCAGCAACACCATGAAGAACCTGGTGGAGAGGCTGAAAGCACAGCTCACCCAGAAGGAGAAGCAGCTCAAGGTGCTTATTTCATGATCAGCAACATAATGTGGTTCAGTATTTTTCCAGTCTAAAGATTTTCCCGACAGGTGGACCGGGAGCTGATTTGCAGCCTGACTTTGATGTTTTCTTGAGTGAAGTTGAAATAAATGCAGCTTTTTTAAATCCCTATTTTTAATTTCAGGATGAATAAAAGTGGCCAAAACCTTTTTTTAATGACACGTACGGTACCAGTCAAAGTTTCATATATAAATAGTTTTTCTTTATTTTTATGATATTTTCTACATTGTAGATTCATATTTAAGACATCAGAACTATGATGGAACAAAAATGAAAATATGTAGTGAACTAAAAAGTGTTAAACAAAGCAGAATATATTTTATATTTTAGCTCCTTCACAGTAATCTTTAACCTTTTGCTTTGATGGACTCAAACACATTAAGGAAGGAAAGAAATTCCACAAATTGATAAGGAGCAGCTGATAATGAAAACTAGTCCAGGAGAGAAGAACAGAAGCATGAAAGCTGAATCTAAAATATAAAACATATCCTGGTTTGTTTAACAGTTAAACAAAATACATAACTATGTACATACTATATGTGTTCTTTTATAGTTTTGATGCTTTCAGTATTAATCTACAATGTTAAAAAGAATAAAAATAAAGAAAAAACACTGAATGAGAATCCAAACTTTGACTGGTACTGTACTTTTAATTTAATTTAATTCTATCATTTGTAAAAACTACAGCCAAGATCTGTAAGTTTTCACAACACGGAAAAAATAAAGTTGATGTGAGAGGAAGTAGTCCATGAAGAAGTGGATAATGGAGCGTGAACTGTAAAATGAGCTCTGGCACCCTTCATGTTTCTCATAGCTGGCATGTCTGCCCCGTTCTCAGGCTCTCAGTAAGGCTCTGCTGGAGCTGCGTGCAGAGATGACGTCTGCCGCCGAGCAGCAGGTCGTCGTCAGCGCCGCTCAGAAAGAGGAGCAGCTCAACGTGCAGATGCTGGTTGACAGACACACCAAAGAGCTGAAGGTGATGATAACACACAGTTTTTCATGGTTTTCATGGTTTTCATTGCTTAACTGACACTTTTACCTCTTTGGCACCAACATGGAACAGGTTCCTTTACAGTTAATGCACCTAATTTTAAAACAAATTTTGTTGAAATGTACTTTAAGAAGGTTTCACAAACGAGGAGATACTAAATGTTTTGGCTCATCAGCATCAAATTATCATGCAGTGTAAATGTGTACGACTTTATTCTCGTAATTAATTAGTTATTTTCTACTTTATTGTCGTAATTAATTCATTTTTTACAACTTTATTCTCGTAATTAATTCATTTAGTTCGACTTAATTCTCGTAATTAATTCAATATATTTTACTTTATTCTTAGAATTAAATCATTTTCTACGACTTTATTCTCTTAATAATTCATTATTTATGACTTTATTCTCGAAATTAATTCATTTTATACGACATTATTCTCATAATTAATTCATTTTGTACAACGTTATTCTCTTAATTAATTAATTTTGTACGACTTTATTCTCGTCCATTAATTATTTTCAACATTATTCTTGTAATTAAATCTTTTTTTTTTCTAAATGCGGCCCTAATACCCCGTTGTAGCATTTGTAGCATGAAGGACGTACATTTTCTGTTATTGACAACAATTATTTTTGTTTTACATTTTGTCTCGGCATCAATTATTTGATCATTTGACCTTTTCTTGGGCTTTGTTGTCCAAAAGAAAACATTAAAATATCACCAGACCTGACAGTTAAATTGAAAAAAATCCCTCTTCTGAAAAAGGTGCGGGTGCAAGAACTGAATGACGAACTTCAAGCTGCGAAGGAGTTTTCCAAAGCGGCTCGCGGCCGAGAGAACACGCTGAAGGAGGAAGTGGACGGCCTGAACCAGGAGCTCCAGAGGAGTCAGAAAACCCAGAGACGCCTGCAGGCCGAGAAGGAGGAGAGAGAGCAGGAAGTCCACCAGCTCAAGCAGCAAGTGAAGAGGCTCAGCAGCGCCCTGCAGGTCAGCATCTCCCTGCAGCTCTGATTAATAAGGAAGCATGTTGGTTTGACTGTGATGTGGAGCCACATGATGCAGCCAATATCTCCATAACATCAAGTGGCAAGGGCAAGAAATTCAGGAAAGGAAATCTCATTCTTTCAAGATTTAGGTTCTCAATTAATCATTTTCTCTATAAAATGATGATTGTAAAAAACATTTTTTTTTTTTTTGCCTTTGACGTTATTTTATTTAATTTTTTTCTCATTCTGTCTGACTTTATTAACCACTTTAATATATAAATTAAGTTTTTTTAATGTTTATTTTTTTCTATTATCAATGTATATTATGTATTTTTATTTTATTTTTTATTTTCTGTAATCAGACCCACAATTCAGTTCAGTGTAATATGATATAAAACAATGAAAAGCTGTAATTTACATTTTTTTAGAAACCGGACAAAGAGAAAATCTGGCTAGTTTTACTAGAAAATTTTAAATTATTTTCTATTATTATTTTATGTATTTTTAAATATGATATAACAGCAAAATACAAGACATGCAAAGCCTCCTCTGCAGCAGATGATGATAAATGAAGGACTGCATCAGCAAAGGAAATCTCATATTCTTTCAAGATTGAAGTTAAACTCCTGCGGGTGATGAGTCTCTTCTTTGGCTGCATCTCTTTCCTCTTATCTCTAACCTGTTGCCGTGGGTGATGACCCTAACCTTTGTGGTGTTAATGCCTTACTTAAAAAGGGAATGGAAAACCTGTTAGGACCCCTGCACGCTGTTTTAGAAAAGTGAGGTGCTATGAAAGTCTCTTTTATGTGCATTTGCTGATTAGAACGAAGCAGAACCAGATGGAAAGGGGCCGAGCGTCGAGACTCTGCAGAAGAAGATCCGGAGGCTCGAGTCGGACTTAGAGAGAAGAGCAGAGATGAAAAACGCCAAAGATGATCTGGGAAAGGTTAGAGCATCAGTTCAGCTCTCAGCGCTGTTGTTTTTTCTGTGCACATGCGCTTGATGTACAACTTGTTTATCTGACAGACCAAAGGAGAAGTTGTGCGTTGGGAGGAGGGGAAGAGATGGCAGGCCAAGATGGAAAAGGTGAAGAACTCACTGAAGGAGAAGGAACGGGAAAATGAATCCCTGGTGAAACAGCTCAGCACCCTTAAAGACCTCTACGGCAGGTCAGTGTGTCCATCATTAATATCAGGGCTGTCAGGATTTTTTTTTTTAATAATCTGCAGAATATTTTCTCTATAAAATGATGATTGTAAAAAAAAATTTGTTTTTTTGAAGAGCCAATTATAAGCATGGAAGTCTTCACATTTTTTGTACTGTACTGACAGCCTTTGACATTATTTTATTTTTTTCTCATTTTGTCAGATTTTATCAACCAATCTTATATATAAAGTTTTTTATTACGTTTTTTTTTTTCTATTATTATTATTATTTTGATAATTTTTATTATTCTTATTATTAAATATATTTTTTATTTTTTTTATTTTTTGTTTCTCGTACCCAAAATTCAGTTCAATTTGATATGATATAAAACAAGAAATATAAACTTAGAAACTTGAAAAAGAGAAAATATGGCTAGTTTTACTAGAAAAAAATGCCTGAAACAATTAATTCTTTATCAATATAGTTTTAAATTAATTTTCAGTTGAACAACTAATTGATTGGCTTCTTAATTAAGCTCTTGTTGTCAAATACAGAGGTGGAGGGTTTGTGTATATTTCAAAGTTTACCACCCAAACTTCATTACAACACATGTATCCTGTAGCTCACTCTGTCCTGTAAAGTACATTTTAAATTGTCAGCCGTCTGATGCCGTCCTGTTTCTGTGTTTTATTGCACGTGCAGACTGGAACAAGAGAAGAGCGCGCTGCAGAAGAAGCTGAAGGGTCGCGGCGTGACTGCCGATCAGGTGGTGGGAGTGCGATCCGCCGAGATGGAGCGAGAGATGGAAGAGCTGAAGAAGAAGAACTCTGAACTGGAAGCACAGATCCTCACCATAAAGTAGGCAGCAGTCCTTAAAATAAGCCAAAAACAAGACACTAAAATCATTTCTTTAAAGATAATACAAGTGCACAATGTTTTTGTTTGTGTTCTTTGAACATATTTTTGAATTTCCATATAGATAACCTTTATTTGCACTTATAAATACACGCTGACTTTTTCAGATTTAGAGATTTGCTTTAAAAAGCCAAAATTCATAAACCTTTAAGCATAAAAAATGCTTAATTATTTCTAATTTATAGACCCAGTCAGTACTGAAGCCTTTAAGATTGACAGTTTTACAGTTCAGACTTTCGGTTTATCTTCATACAGAAGAAATTAAACGTTCCACAAAGTGTTACTGATGCTGATTTCCACCCTGTAGGATTATCCGAGGATATCGCTCCTCTCTGAGCCATAAGAACTGATTTTTATCACCAGAACATTTTTATCTTATGTCTTAATTTCATGGAATTCTGCTATGTAATTAATTGCAAAATATTTGATTATCTTTATCACCAATATTGGATACAGACTATATTTTTTATTTGCGAGGAAATTGCTAAACTACATAGATAAATTATAGCTGCTGCAGAGCAGTGAGACGGGCCGGGCGGTTTGACGATGATCAGGGAAAAGATGCTCACGACCTTTGACCTCAAAGGCACGTCGTGATCATGTTCATCTACAAAGAGAAATGGAAAATTTGGAAAACTAATGCTAGAGTTAGAAATTAGAATAAATAATTAAATTCATTAAAAAAGAATATGTCCGTAATTATTTTCTTAAATTATTATTATTTGTTATTATTTTATTAATTAATCAAGAGAATTTAAAAATGTTATCTACAGAATGTTAAATTAATTAAATAAATTATTATTATTTGTTTTTTTATTTTGTCAGATTTTATTTTAATTTTACAATAAAATCGGATAAACTGTATCAGTGATTCAGCCGACATTATCAAACTCCTGCTGCATCGTTCTCTCGTCTCTTTTTAAAAATCCAACCTTGGTCTTGCAGACAGCACCAGGCGTTACCTCGTGACGACGCCATGGAGAGTCTGACCCTGAGGAACCGCTACCTGGAGGAGAAGCTGCACAGCTTAGAGAGCCAGACAGCCAAAGAGCCTCAATCACGACCTTCTGTAAGTGCTCGTCAACAGGCAGGACACAGTGAGGATTCTGTCAGAAAGATCCTGATAATTCACAGAGTGTCATTAATAGATGCAGATACAGAGAACACTGGAACCTTTTCTTATGATTATCATGTTACAGATTTATCGTGCCAAATATTCATGATTTCAGAGATTTCGGATATTTTAGATATTTATTTATTGAATCACCTTTGGCTGTTGGAAGCTGTGACAAGCATTTATATTTACATGTATGTATAAATATTATAGACTAAACAACTAATTGTTTAATTGAAATATAATTTTGGCCTAAGCAGCTGATGAACCTTTATTCGGTGCCCACAGGATCACATTTAAACAAGCTTAAACAACATTATCAACAATGGCTGCAACAACCACTGCATCATGTGTGGGTTAATAATCCTCTATCTTTTATTAAATTAACTTGTGAACTTATTAGAAATTCATTATTGGAAATGTCTGGATCCCACAAGTTCAAAACAATCCCCTAATTCTAAGAATACTTTATTATTAATGATAATAATAATAATATTTGTGCAGCAGAATCTTCATCTGCAAGTAAACAGGAATACTGTCTTTAATAGGAATGAAATGACATAAAAATAAGCCGTTCAGCATTCCTAAATTGACTTAAAATAGGAATTAGATGTGTAAATTAAGCTTTAAATTATTTGTTACAGCCAAGGTAAAAACCTTACATTAACTGCAGGTTGTGCAGCCGTTCACGTCGTCACGTCATGTACAGAACAAGACATTTTCCCCTCTCTGTACGATGTGTCTCTGCTCTGTTTTATGGAGCCAAAGATGCTTCTCCTTTATCTCTCTATTCATCATCCTTTACTCTCTTCCTTTATGTTTCTCCTTCTTCACTGGATTTAATCTGATTCATTGCCTGTGAAGCCCAAAAGCTCCTCCTCCTGGGCTTTGAGAGGGATTTGTTCTGTCACTTTTGATGTTGCGGACGGGTCCGGCGACGGGAGCACAGCACCTCCTGCTGAGTCCTGCAGCCGCTCGGTCAGCCCCGAAGAGGCTGGAGACCCCGATGACCAACAGGAGGACGTCTGCACTGAGGAACAGCCAGATGCTGCAGAAAACACAGCAGGAACAGAAGAAGAAGACACCAATCATGTTACAGAAGACGAGACAGAAATAGATTTATTAGAGAGCACACAGAACATCCCTGACGGCTCCGAGGCTGAAGGCGCTGAAGAAACACAGACCACAAAAGGAAGTGAGCCAGAACACGAGGATCCAGGATCAGTTATCTCCTCCTCTGAGCCGGCCGTGGCAGCCACCAGTGCTGAAACCGTGAACGAAGAGGACACGGGGGAACAGGACGATCCAGATCCAGAGGATGATGTGAGAATCAGTGAAGATAAGCCAGAGGAAGCCGAGGATCAGCCAGACCTGGAAGATGAAGCAGCTGAGAGAGAGGAGGGTAATCCGGAGCAGCCCCGCTCAGCAGAACCAGATGTGGACGAACACCCGGAGAGGTTTATCAGGGAAAAACGGGACGGTCGTGTACGGAAACGAGAAAACAGATCTCATAGATATAACAAGGTACTCCAGGTTCCCTAGAGCCCCGCTGAGCTGATAGTGTCCTGATAGCGCTGCTGTAGATGTGGCAGAGTTCTTCAAAGTCAGTGGCTTGTTGGTGTCATTCGCTGTGAACAGAAGGTTTCTGTGGTTGTGTGTAGGTAGAAACCCCAACAAAAAGACCGATAACCTACTGTCCCACTCCCTTAGAGCTTCTGTCTTCTCCACCTGTAGACGTCAGGACGAGGCACCGGCACGCCCTCACACAGAGACCAGGAGCTCCAGAAGGAAAACCTGAAGCTGGCCTCTGAGAACCTGGAGATCCGCTTTAAGCTGGAGCAGGCCAACGTAGACTTACCCAGACTCAAGGTACAAAAAACATGAAAAAAAAGTCATGTCTTAACTTGCAGTTTTCTATTTTAAGGAGAGTGCTCATTTACTTGTTTTCCAAGACTCAGGTGGAACCAGGAGATTTATATAAAGCTTCTACACAGTTTTTATAAATGTTATGTGTCTTCCTTTTGTATCAACAGTCTCTGTAAATTATTTACAAATGGCCATCAAACCCGCCCGGCTTCACGTTTTCTGATCTTTCATCAATAAGTCATCAATATTTAATAAAATAAGCTTCACATCAAGAGCAAGATGGTAAAACCAAAAGCAGACAAATAATAAAAAAAGATCAGGTAGGTATCTACATATGTTAGCAAGTTTCCTGTGAAATTAAGCAGTTTGACATTTAGGTTTTATTATATATGCATAAAATGTTATGCATGTACTTAGGTAAGGAAATACTGCGTATATGACTCCTTGAAACAGTTTGGCAGCTGCATTGATTGAATGTCTTTAAATTTGTGATTAATGCACAGATTGGTTTTGTGAGTGCAGCTGCATAAACTCTATTTATTAGGGTCCGAGCATCGACCGCAAGGGTCGGCGAGGACCCTATTGGAATTGATGTGTTTATTATTATTATTATTCCTCCGAAAGAATTGCCTTTTTGGAGGCTTTATCATATCTACAAGGTTGTAAAACTTTGCACACATGAAAAAAAAAAGTCAAAATGTTAAAAAAAAAGTCAAAATGTTGAAACAAAGTCATGGAAAAAAAAAGTCAAAATGTTGAAAAAAAAGTCATGAA
>CAFUXE010000260.1:37520-49609 GCA_903364295.1 Serranus cabrilla
GCCACTCGGCCCTTTACTGGATCAGTTTGACACCCCTGTCACCAGTCTCCTGCACTGTTCCCTGGCGTTTGTTCCCTGTCATCTTCCTGAGGTTTTCTGCCCTGTCTCGGTTCAGTTTCCAGACCTTTTTGCCCCTGCTTTCCGTTTGATTTTTTTTAACCCAACCCTGATGGGTTTTATAAGTGTATCTTTACCCTGTGTATTTAGTCTCTCCTAGTGTCCGTTTCCAGTTGATCTTCAGTGTTTTGGTAAGCCACTTTTCTTTTGTGTTCCCAGTGTATTGTGTATTTCTTCTCTGCTTTTTGCCATGTGTTTGTTGGGATACCTTATCCAACGTCTGAGGGATCTGCTGTGGGCTACCCTGCTTTAAGTAAATACTTTGACAGTGTGAACATGACTTTAAAAGAAAACAGGTTTAGATACCTGGGTAGTGATGTGACTTTTCCCCACTTCTCAATACAGAAGCGGCGAAGTCCGTTGGATCCCCGTAGCGTGGCAAAGCCTTCATAAGGCACACTCGATGTACCTGTCACAAACTGCAGCAGGCGGAGACGCTGCTCATTGTTGAACCGCTCCACAGCAGCCCAGAACCATCGCATCACTATGTGACCGTCATGGTAACCTAGTTAATGGGAGTTAACAGAATAGACTCAGGTTAAAGGCTTTGTATTTAAAAGTTGAGTATTGTCCAGTCCTATTAAAAATAGATAATGCATGTATATAAGTATTTAACCAACAATGTATGGAAGTTAAAAGTAACTATGAAAGGTCAATATTGGTAAAAATACGTTTATTAATGGAAAAAAATCCCAAAAAACAGTAATTTCAATAACAATAATTTCAGGAAATAAGGACATCATACTGCATCACAGGATGAGTTAGCTAAAATAGCATGCTAGTGAATGCTAGTTTAGGTTATGCTAACAATTTTAGTTCTCTAAATATCAAGCGTAACTTAAATGGAGACCTATTCACTAGGTCCATTAGTTTTTTGTTTTAGATGTAATTGTAAATAATATTTTTGAAGAACTGGGCCTTCATGCTAAGATTAGCTTACTCTGCTCGCTGGATACAGACAAGGACAGCTGTACCATCTTATCTCAGTCTGAGAAAAAGAGCAAATTATGCTTTTTTTGCAGAACATCCAACTCATAATGTGGCCCAGACCACACACATGAGACACAGTGTGCGTCAGACAACATCCAGTTATGTTCTGGCCCAATCTGACAACTTACATTTTTCTGATCTAAATTATAGCTTTTTATGGATGCATATGTTCATACTACCTGTACAGGGGGTCTTAAAGTTTTTTTTAAGGTACAGTTTTATCAGAATCAGAAGTACTTTAATAATCCCAGGGGGGAAATTACTTCAATTAATTATGCTATAACACACAGCGTTGATCAATGAATGTAGATGCGGTTATTAAGTTCAAAACAGATAAATAATGATATTTGTGTCATTTATACAGTTGTCTATGCAAAAAATGCTCCACTAAACGCCACAAAAATATGCTTGAAATGTAAAAAAAAAACATGGGGGGTCTCTGTGAGACGCACACGGTGGAGATTGACACATTTAATAGAATGGAATCCTATTTCACTTACTTTTTCCACCAGCACTATAAATGTTTATAAATATTATGATTGTTTGTGTGGCATAAGGTTAAACACATTATGTCTCTGTACTTGGATGGAAATCAGATCCCACAAAACTAGTTTATTTAACAAAACAATACTTTGTATATCATCAAGAAAGACATGTACATGCATAACAGATCATATACACACACACACACACACACACAATTACAAACCTCCTCTGTACTCTGTGTTGCTCCTCCAGTCATTGAGGTCGATCTCAACTGTACCTGCGATAACCAGTTCAAGCTCCCGTGCATCAAACACGGACACCAGCCTGGAGTCTACCACCTGATGTAAAGAAAACAACAAGTTTCAGGTGCTGCAGCTATGTGGGTGATGTATGATGTATATATACACTTACATGTATACGCATATGTATATTACTTTAAAGCTCATAGCAGTTATTTACAGGTGCTGACATAGTTTACGTAGAGGCCATGCTGGAAATCTATTAGTCTATTAATGTCAGTAGTTTGTTTATGCATATATATAGACCTATGAAACTATAAACTCTATACATTTTGAGAAAATTAACATTATACTGATTATTTGTTGAAATTCAGTTACTGTGGGCACCCTCCCTGAGACACACTGGTAACTAGACAAAAAATCCCACAAATATTGTTAATCTCAGTTTATTTTCATATATAATGATTTCCTTTTTATACTGACACATGTAATACAATAATATAGTATAAAAATACAAGACTATGATACAATATTATAATAGGTTTGTATGGGGTTGTGCTTAAAAATATCCCTTTCTCCAGTTTGCTAAAGTCGGCCTATTTACCTTATTGGTGGATTGATATATAAGGAAATACATTCGTTCTTCTACTAATTAAATTACTTTTATAGTAGCTATGAACCACCTCAGGACTGCGACAGTTGTTTACCTCGTAGAAACCTCTGACCAGTGCCTCTGTCTGCTGCACCACTCCTCTCTCCACCCTCCACTTGGCCATTCGCTCTATATAATCCTTCTTGTTCTTCTCAGTAACTTGGAGGTTGGAGCCACCCGACTTTAGCTCCCGCTCTGTCACCTGGCAACACAGGAAATACTAGTTAACAGTGTAAAGCAGTGATTCTCAACTGGTGGGTCGGGACCCAAAAGTGGGTCGCGGACCCGTTTTCAGTGGGTCGTGGGCCTTTACCTGGGCAAAAAAAATCCTGTGGTTTTATTTTGAAGGGGATTTTTTTAAGCCATCTATTCACTCTGTTTGTTTTCATGTCTTTTTTGGTAATTTTGTGTGTGTTTTTTTAAAGGTTTTTGTGCCTTTTTCTGTCATTTAACATCTTTTTCTGATCATTTTGTGTCTTTTTTGGAAATCTTGTGCCTTTTTTTGGAAAACGTTGTGTCTTCTTTGGTAATTTTGTGTCTTTTTTTTGTGTTAATTTTGTGTCATTTTTTGGTAATGTTGTGTCTTTTTGTTCAACATTTTAGAAGTTAAACATTTTCCTCGTTTTGGGTCTCGTCTTGTCATGACGGGATGATGGTGGGTCCCAAAGCAGACCAGTTGAGAATCGCTGAGTTAGGCAATACCAAATTGCACTATTCTCTACACCTCACTCAAATCCCATTTCATGATTTGACTCCAGGTTTGCTTGTCACTCCAATCAGCTCTCAGTGGAATCATTATTTTCCTCTCATATTCTGCTGTATGTGTGTTTTGAACTTATTTACCACATGTCAATCGATGAATCGAGGCTCCCGGTCTGTTTGTGAGCTTTACTCTGCAGTTGTCTGTCAGCAGCAGCCGAGTGGACAGCAGCTGGCTAAACTGCTTTCAATCGGCTGATTGACAGCAGAAATGTAATGAAATTACTAATTTACGTAATAGTTTTCATAACGCCTTCATGGGAAGAAATCAACCATGTTTGTATTTATTGACTGATTTTATTTCTCCTCCCACTGTTGCAAGTGAGGGGGAATCTGCGTGTAGTGAAACAGGAACACAGGCAGGGTGGCAGCGTTGATCAATGAATGTAGATGCGGTTATTAAGTACAAAACAGATAAATAATGATATTTGTGTGATTTATACAGTTGTCTATGCAAAAAATGCTCCACTAAACGCTACAAAAATATGCTTGACACGTAAAAAAAACATGTGAGGAGATTGACACATTTAATAGAATGGAATCCTATTTCACTTACTTTTTCCACCAGCACTATAAATGTTTATTAGACACGTTTAATAAAGACATTAAATATTATGATTGTTTGTGTGGCTTTAGGTTAAACACATTACGTCTCTCTGTACTTGGATGGAAATCAGATCCCACAAAACTAGTTTATTTAACAAAACAATACTTTGTATATCATCAAGAAAGACATGTACATGCACAACAGATCATACACACACACATACACACACACACACACACACAAACTGACCTGGCCAAAGACCTCCTCATTGACAGTGAAGGTGAGGTCCAGGATGTCTGTGATGTCATTGTCTTTCATCCACTGCAGAGATTGGTGGAACTCCTCGTCCAGATACTCCAGATCAGACAGATCTGTTGGCCTATAGGACAAATGGAGCTCACACATACAACCCACTACACCACATAATACCAGTAGGCTACCCAGTGCAGTTTCATGCAGGTGTAGAAATCTACATCAAACAGATATTTACTTTGATGTCAGTGCTACATTACAGCATGACAATAATAATAATATTCACATGTTTTACAGTACGTTCACTTAACTGTATTGTTATTTATTGTTGGCACTTGCACTAAATGTTTAAATTGCACTAAATAGGCTTAGTTTTGCAGCCAAATGTTGGGAGTTTTCTGTTTTTTATGAAATAAAAGCCAATTGCTTGAACATTTAACAACCACATCATTTTCATTATGCATTATTTGTTTTGGTTGTTTAAAAATGCAACAAAAAAAAATTATCCGATTAATCGATTAATCGATCGATAAAGTGCTGGATTAATCGATTCCAAAAAGAATGGATAGCTACAGCCCTAACTGTAATTGTGTTGGGTTTTTTGTTTTTCCGTCTCACTGTCATTTAACATTTGGAGAATATTTCTTGTCCTGCTTTGTCTTTGCGTTTCCTAAGAAACACTCCCTGGCTGGTCAAGCTTCAAGCTGACAGTGACCTAAATCTGTCCATGCAGAAAGTGAATGCAACTTTTATTTCTGGAATCCAAGATGACACAAACAACTCTATTATCTATGAATGCATTTTTAAAAAGAGTTATCACATATACACTGAGTCTACAGGAAAGTAATAGTAGAGTAGTACTGACAGTCTGAGCAGGGCCTTGTAGAAGGGTCTGGTGAAGAACGCATCCAGCAGGTACTGATGGATCAGAGCCAGGCCCAGGATGCGACCACTGAATCGGAACCTGGACACACACACATGCAGGGAACATAAAAATTATCAGGACAAATAGTTAAGTCCGTAGTGTTCCAACAGCCCAACATCCATTTTTTTTTAAAACCTTGGATTTCATTATATCTTAAAGCAGCGGTTCTCAACTGGTCTGGCTTTGGGACCCACCATCATCCCATCATGACAAGACGAGACCCAAAACGAGGAAAATGTTCAACTTCTAAAATGTTGAACAAAAAGACACAACATTACCAAAAAATGACACAAAATAACCAAAGAAGACACAACGTTTTCCAAAAAAAGGCACTAGATTTCCAAAAAAGACACAAAATGATCAGAAAAAGATGTTAAATGACAGAAAAAGGCACAGAAACCTTAAAAAAAAGACACAAAATTACCAAAAAAGATATGAAAACAAACAGAGTGAATAGATGGCATAAAAAAAATCCCCTTCAAAATAAAACCACAGGATTTTTTTGCCCAGGTAAAGGCCCACGACCCACTGAAAACGGGTCCGCGACCCACTTTTGGGTCCCGACCCACCAGTTGAGAATCACTGCCTTAAAGAATAAGATTAGCCTCTACGATTTTCATTTTTAAGTAATAAAGAACTTATTAACACTAACAAGGCATTGCCCTCAGTTCTGATCCAGTAGCTGCAAAAAGCGTAGTTTAATGTTAATCTATGAAGTGCTTATAGAGATCTCAAAATCAAACAAAATGTTAACCATACTATTGCTGCACTATTATACAGTGGTAGAAGCTGTAGCCTTCCTGGCTGAGAATCTGTATCTTCAGATGTTTCCTGCGTTAGGTTCCTTGTTTTAGCCATTTTTGTCTCTGAAGAACTTTCAAATGTTCTGGCTTTTTATAGACAAAGAAGCACGGCAACAAAAATTGTGTCTTTTAATAAAAAGCACGACCTTCATTAGTGGATCACTAATACCAAGATGACCCAATACTCAATATTTCTTATGTATTTTAATGGCACCAATCAATTTTAAGTTTTTAATGGCTTTTTCAAGATTTGTTTAGCATTTCGGCTGTGACTCTATTAAAGGAAATTGCACTTGAAGACCTAAAAGTGATTCTTAATACAATATTTCACAAATGCATGGGGTGTCCGAAAAACTTTTTTCCACCACTGTATATGCACTCCAAACTCTTGTTTGCATAGCTTACCATTCCAGATGGTTCTCAACGAACGCTGACAAGGGGCTGATTTGAACGGTGTAAGTATCATTAGCCGAGTATTCAAACAGACCATAGTACGGATTAAACAACTCCTGGGACAAGAGGAAGAAAAACTCTCTGGACGGACCACTGTAGTCCAATCTAAAGAGACAACAAGACAGAAAGAGAAAACATCATTGCACTTATTGTTTATGGTTTATATGAAAAGTTTAGGGTCAGTAGGTGCTAAAACTGGCACTACATCCTGACAGTTGTACAAGAGACAGATAATAAGTAGATCCGATCCATGTATCCATCTCCAACAAAGAGGACAAAATTCGTCTGTTAAGTCCGATAACTCTTTAGTATATTTCAAAAGGTTTATATGCCACGCCAAGAATATATGTCTGAAACTAGATGCACAAAGTTTAATGGAGTGAGTTGAATGTGTTCTGAAACAGTGACCTAATAACACATCTAGTGAACACAAAGCAACATGATGATTGATTGAAATTCTGTTTTTGTTTACATTATGAATGCTAACAAAAAAGTCCAATATTCACGCACTTTTAGCTCTGGTTTGTTATCCGCTAACTCTAAAGAAAACTCTTTTTAGGTAACAATTCTGCTTGGAATCCATTGTTTATATAAACATATTGATAAAAGCAGCTATCCAAAATAATGTGAGCAGAACTAAAAACAAGCAAATTGGCAATTTCACATATTTTCATAGTGTGTGTGTGTGTGTGTGTCTCACCCCTCCTCTCCCAGGAAAGTGACGTAGAGTTTGTTCCTCTGCAGCTCTTTGCGAGAGTACGCCATCACCTGGTTAAAGGTTCCCTCCAGCAAGTGTTCTCTCCTGATCAGCAATCTACAACAAAACCAGTTTTCATATTAGGAAGGACCATATTATCCCTGCAACAACTCTAAAACCAGACCAGACACCAAAAGGAAAGTCTTTACAATATCTCCAGCCTTGTTCAGACGTCTAGCCTCTAAGCTTCACAACTTATCTGATCACTTACAAATACCAGAGACAGTCTGTCTTAAATATCTGTATTTTGAAACAAATAATCAAAATTCTCTGTAGAACGTAGTCTTAATGATTTGCATTCTGTAGCAAGTTCATTCATTTAACTGTTCCGTTCCTGTAAATTTACCTCTCTAATATGTGGGTCTATATTCAGATTTAATGTGTCCTGATCATAGGAATACAGTTCTGTTGGATAGAATAGTTCTATCTCAAACTGCATAATCATAGCTGGCCAATCAAGGCATGCATTAAGGCTCGTATTATTGTATACATCAGTGTATTCTGCACCCAACACGCTTAAACGTGAGATGAGAGAGTCTGCTGCTGCACCCATAGGCCAACAGAGAGAGCTGGAATGGGATACCACAGCTCTTCAGCTGATACCCACAGCCTGTCACTCGCCTGATAAGTTAGTTTTACATGTAATAGCGGTACGATTACACATTCACATTATGACGAGATGTATCACCCCTCAACGGAGATCCAAGACCTGTACCTATCATTCAATCTCACGACAGACGGACAAATTTACTACTTCCTGGTTCCCAAGATGATGCAAAACTTCAGACACACTTTGGATCTCCATATCCTTAACCAGTCCATCACTGGCAAACCTTTTCAAATGCTAGCTGTCAAGAGGTTACTTGAACTGTTTCCATTGGGGAATTACTTAGGCAACATCAACTTGAAAGACATGCTTCCATGTCAAGGTGCCTCTGAACACAGTAAAGTCTTGTGTTTTGTCTTCCAGGAGACAGCCTATGAGTACAATATATTGCCAATTGGCTATTTCCTGTGACGATATCTTGACAACCTAATTGACACAACAAAGTTCAAGGAATGGACTCGCCCAACACAGCAACTTGATCTTACACATAGCTAAGTTGAAGTTCACAATCAACTGGAAGAAGAGCAGCCCCCTGTCATAGCAACAAGTATCTGTGGGTCATGCTCAACGCCCACAGGCTGTGGGCCACTTGGATCAAAGACATGTTACCCTGCATCAGGCTATGGCAGGGTATGACGGTGTTGACTATTATGCAGGTGTTGCGTTTTATGGCCACTGCCTATCTTGTGGTACAGTTTGGGCTTCTGCACACGTGGCACTAGCCGAGGTGGTTTGCAAACCTACACTTTGTTGCATAGGGGTGAGTGCTGTGATATGTCCCAGTGTGTACAGATTTGACCCTTATGAACTGGGGAGGGACCTGCTTGGGGGGAATGGTAGGTGATGTGTGACACATTCTTAAGTGTTGTTGGCCCTCCAACACTTCAAGCCCCTTATACAGGGGGAGGATGTAATGGTATCAATCAACAACTCAAAACTGTGTCCTATATCAACAGGCAGAGTGGTTTTGGTCCACTGCCCTAGATGCAAAGCACCTTGTTGTCTGCTAAAGAAGAAGTGGATCTGCTACGGTTGTCCCTGACGCTGTGAGATGATCCACCTCTAGGGACTGACATATTTGCACTTGTTCTATGGCCAAGAATGCTGCACTACCCCACGCCACCGCTCAGTCTCATCCTTCATCTGTTGGAGAAAGTGAGACAGGAGCAGATGTCTGTCATTCTGGTCGCCCAAGGTCAACACTGGACTGTCTCCCAGTGCTGAGTGAGCTTTGTGACAGAAGGCCCTGTCTGGGACAATCTCTCCAGGCCTGGTTCCTAAGAGGGATACGTAGGGTTGTGATGATTATTGCAATTCTGCAGTCACATGATGCTAGGATACATGTAACTGTGCTCCCAGGGAATCTGACATGGAGGGTATGTCTTGCTTGTTTTTCGACCCAGCAGAGCTACCCAGTTTAGTGACATATTAGCACAGACAGAGCTCTATACCTAGAGGGCCCTGCCGCTCTTACGCCACTCTCTGAGGAAGGTGTAGGACAACAGATTATCCTCTCTTATATGCTGTGGGACCCAAACATATTCTAGTCAGCATGCCTTGATTGGCAGGCAATGTGCATGAGTCATTGGAGGAGAGTATTACCCAATATTGTAGCCTATATAAGACATTTACATTTGTCATGTATTGTAACTCAAGGGGACAATACGTCACACTATGCCCCGTCCCCATTGACAAAGCCCATATACTCTCAAATCCCTAATATTTCATACTACTTTAAAATGTAAAGTTACACAGAAGATGACCTTAAATACCCTTAATAATGAATTGGCATGCCATTTGAGTCTTACTTGATCTTGCCTGGTCCCTGTCCGTAGCCCTTGGCTTCTAGTTTCCTGTAGAAGTTTCTCAGTTTGGCTTCAAAGTCTCTGCGGTAAGGAGCTGGAGCCCTGGCCCTCTGCAGGCCTGCACACAGACAGAACAGAATTGAACAATTTCAGTATAGGACTCTGACATTGAGAGGAATTCATTGGGTTAAATTTCAGCAGACAATAAGCCTCATGCATGTTTGTTTTTTAAACCACTAAAAACTTGGCCAGAAAACCCTCAAGATGTTTGGACGTCTATTTAGAGAAGACTGGGCATTTTCATTGAACAGCGACCGTATAGCAGCACGGAAGATTTTAACGAACAGTATTAAAAATAGAGAACAGTGTGAACTGATCACCAAATGAAAGAATCAGGTCTGATGGCAAAAATCCCTCATCCTATAAAGACAAATTATGCAGGAGTTAAAGAGGACATTTAAAACAAAGGGGACAACAACAAAGTTCCTACATTTTTGTTGCCTATAGAAAAGATGAAGAAAATAATGAAGCAACTGTGCACCTAGCACCAATAACCTCTGTGCAACAATCATTAATTCTTGAGGAATGATTCATGTGAAAAAGCTTAAAGACCTACCAGGAGAATTCTGAGGTGAGGATCCAGGGGAGCAGCGAGGAGAAATGCTGAAGCCGGGGTGGATGGGGTGAGGTGGAACATAAGACATGATTTCCTCTTCAAATAAACTGCAAGAACAGGACACAAATCAAACATGCAAAAATGTATTTGCATTACATAGAGGTCAAGCATGAGCTGTATCTGAATTTACTTATTTGTGAATACATAATAAAGTAGAAAAGCACTCAGAGAGCGCAGACCCCCGCCAAGGCAATAGGATCAGTTAGGCCAGTGATTCTCAACTGGTGGGTCGGGACCCAAAAGTGGGTCGCGGACCCGTTTTCAGTGGGTCGTGGGCCTTTACCTGGGCAAAAAAATCCTGTGGTTTTATTTTGAAGGGCATTTTTTTTAATGCCGTCTATTCACTCTGTTTGTTTTCATGTCTTTTTTGGTAATTTTGTGTCTTTTTTTTAAAGGTTTTTGTGCCTTTTTCTGTGTTTTAACATCTTTTTCTGATCATTTTGTGTCTTTTTTGGAAATCTTCTGCCTATTTTTGGAAAACGTTGTGTCTTCTTTGGTAATTTTGTGTCTTTTTTTGTGGTAATTTGTGTCATTTTTTGGTAATGTGTCTTTTTGTTCAAGAAGTTAAACATCTTCCTCGTTTTGGGTCTCGTCTTGTCATGACGGGATGATGGTGGGTCCCAAAGCCAGACCAGTTGAGAACCGCTGAGTTAGGCAATACCAAATTGCACTATTTCATCCACTAGATGGCAGCAGTTAGTGAAGGCAATAGGGTCACTGATGCAATAATATAAATCGCAATATAAATTCCAGATGGTGTTCCTGATCACCGATCACCACCAAAATCTAATCATCTGTTCCTTGTCTCAATACACACGCTGTCAGAAAAGTTCATCCAAATCCGTGCTGTACTTTTTGAGTTATATGGTACACAAACAAAAAGACAGAAAAGATACACGCCGGTGAAGACATCCCCTCCTTGGCGGAGGTAATAAAATACCTGGGTTATGGGTAACAACAGCATGGATTCAGAATGTGTTTTACCTTAACAGAATGACTAGGTCCGCATCACATGACAGCTTCTCCACTCCCTGAGTACCTTCTGTCCGTATGTAGTGGATTTTCTCCCTGAACGGTCAACAAGACAAAGTCCCGTTTAGTGGTTTACTTCATATATTGACTTGAATTCAAACAATAAATAAACTAAGTATGTGAGTTTGATACTAACATGCTTCCTCCTGACTGTCATCCAAAAAAATATCTACATTCATGGAATTACATTCAAAATTGACATTAATACAGATCCCAAGCAAGCATTATAACACCTAGATACTTTTTGTTTTCTTTAACTGTCAAGTAATAAAGCCTATATGTTCATAATATGGACGGAGAGGCTGATGGAAAGAACAGACTGGATAACCAGCAGAGAGAATTAGAGGAATCGCCGTTCGTCTTCGTCTTGATTTTTATGAATCTGTAATTCTTCAATGGGGTGACACACAAGTAATGCAATCGGTACACATTGCATATTAACGCTGGCTTTTATAAAAGCCAAATAAAGTGTTCACCGATTAAAGAAAAAAAAGAAACGTTAATTCAATCAAATGCCGACCTGGTACCATCAGTCTCCATGCCTCAAATCATTATCAGAATCAGCTCAACAATGATAATGTATTTGCACTTCCTCAAATGACTACTTCAGAAATATAGATATAGGAGTACCTCAGTGCAGGGTTTCTGCTTAGGCTTGGCTGTCGGTCCTGCAACATGTCAAATATGTTCGGCTGTCTAAGGAAAGCCACGATCTTGTCGTTGTAAGCTAGAAGAGATCAACAGAGACGGAAAACAAAAAAAGACATGATAAGACATTATCACAGAAACGAAATCACAGTGCTAATATGAAAAAAAAGGGATTTAGTGCTTATTAGATTCGTATGGAATGGTAAAAACATTGAAACTGTCAAAGGAAAAGGCATTTTTCTACTCAATTTTCAGTCAAATTATTTTGACTTAGCATCTCATTATTTTGACTTAGCATCTCATTACTTTGACTTAGTATCTCATTATTTTGACTTACTATC
>CAFUXE010000261.1:20775-73395 GCA_903364295.1 Serranus cabrilla
AACAAAACAAAAAAACAAACAAACAAACAACTAAACAAGCAAACAAATAATATATAACAATAACCAAATAATATATAAATAATTACTACCAGTTATACTTTAAATGTTTACACACCATCCTGTATAACACATGATTGTTCCTTGGTAGGTCACATTAAAGGGAAGTTTAAAAATAATGACTTTTCCCTAAAATGATTCATACAAAAAAGCAGGAGCACTAAAATCCTGTAGGAAGAGGTATGTTCTGTATGTATTCAATTTCACTCACTGGGTCATTTAAGCCTACATGGAAGACATTGAAAAAAGTGTTTAAAAAGTTGAATTATTAGTCAATATGAAGGCATTTATGAAGGCATGAAGGTATGTTTTCACTTCCAATAAGTTGGTTAATACAGCTGAGATCAACTGAAGATTGGTTTATTCTGTTACAACTTCCAAATGGGAATTCCTGTGAATTTTGTTGGTCTTGACTCTTGTGTTAACGATCCCATTAGCAGTAATACTCAATTCTTTTTTTGTACACTAGATGGAAGTATTTGCTGCACCAGGTGTTCTCTGTACAAGTCAGAGCTGTGTTCATTTCCTGAGCTTCTGTCAGGGAGACAATAACAATGTTTGGGATAAAAGAAACCTACACATCACAGCGATATTCTAACCCACTACCTTTATTACACCTTACATCTGATTCCAGGGGAAACACTACAGTTAAATAGGGATAAACACACATTTAACTGGTAGTTTTCACCATTTTCTGAAAAGTTATGTATAAATATGCAACTGAAGAATTATATAATACCAATTTATGGGGAAGTTTGGGGAAATCTACTGACATGAATAGACAAAGTGACGTAAAATAAACACATAAATATGTTTTTCAAAAGTTTTTTATTCTTCTTGTCTGAAAGAAGACAGCCCAAACTCTCAAAATTGACCAGTGCATTTAAAGGTCATTCATGCAAGACATTTGGGGTTCTATTCTGGATAGAATACTGTAGTTTCTGACATTTTTGAGGTATTAAAGGTCAGTTTTGAGTGTCTGGCTTTGAAGGCCCTGTTTACTTCAAGCACAGAAGTCCCCTGAGGTGCATACCTGGTTGAGGGGTTGATGGGAATTCATGCTGCAATGAAAGTGTCAGGGAGGACTTCAAAGATGAGGTACTAAGAGACCTGTAAGAAGAGAGATGTCTTTTAAGGCTGTTGAAATTATACCTTTGAAAAGTAATGCACTCTAATGCCCAGATAAGTTCTTTGTTGGGGGCTGACTTGTAATGGCCATACATACTTATTAGGAAGTGATGAGGACTGGTATAAAGACCGAGAATGTATGGTGTATGGTGGTTGGGTCAAACAAACACAGGACTTTATCTAGAAGGCTACTGTTCATATTACCTGTAAAAATGTGGATGTGGATACATAACTGCATCCAGTAGTAGAACCCTTTTCTTTTTCCCTAACCATAACAAAGTAGTTTGTTGCTAAAACTAAACCAAGTAGTTTTGATGCCTAAACCTGTTATGCAGGTTGGTGAATTCACAAAGAAAGCCACTAAATCCCCAAATAAAGGAGTCTCAGTCAACCTCATATTTGTCCTTATAAATGTGCTTAATTTACCACCAGCACTCAAACTGTTACGGCTATTATTGTGGGTGTTTGTGAATTAGACTTTTTTTTTTTTTGCAATAAGGCTAATTTGCATAGAAAGGGGCAGCTTTCGCAACAAATGTATGCACATTACCTTATTTAAATATTTGCAAACAGAACTGTAGCACCAAGAAGAAACTTGCTTGGCAGCACAGCTGAGAGTGCAGTTCACACTTTGAGGGTGCTTTGAGTTTAACACAGTTTGTGTTTGCCTTATGTGTGCATGTTTAGCAGCCGCAAAAGCCACGCAATCCTTTTGTGAAGAACACTTGGTTACATTTCGTAAGATAATATTTGAACCGTTCATGAGGAAAGTCTTTTTGGGGGGCTGTGTTGACCACTACACGCTAATGTACAGTAGAGCTGAAAGGGATAGACATATACCCAATAGCATAGGACTTAAACGCTGAAGCAGCTAAATCACTTGTTCAAACAATGCCACAGAGGATTGAGTTTGGATGGTATAACAGCAGCATTTGTCAGCTGTAAAACAAGTCTGTAAATCAGCCCTACATTATGTGAGTTTTCAAAGGAACATGAGACAACCAACAGAGCTCTAAAGAGGCCAACTCAGCGGTGCCTAAATTGCAGACGCATCCGTCAAAACGCAGAGGGAATTAAGTGTAACAAGTCTAGGAAATCATGATGATTATACCAAACAAGACAAACTGGTCTGGCACAGAATAAAAAAACAAACAAGTGGGAAAAGGCAGACAAATGTTTTCTGTATATTATATTGAAGTTCGATATTGCCATGTGATGTAACTTTACAGCAAATATATTTGTACACTTATAATTTAGTTAATTCATACAGAGTTCCTGCAATTGTGTGCACCTGGCCCCACATTCAATACTAAAAAGGACGGTTTTGCAAAGAGCAATCACTGATGAAAACAACCATGTTTGGCCTTGTCCTTTCTCAGCACCAGCATCTTTTCATTATGCTGTGACAACTGAGCAAAAAAGGATGTTTCAGACTATTAGAGGAGAAAATGTGCTCAACCTTCGCTCTCTCACCTGTTTAAACAAACAAGGTCATGTGGATTGCACCATGCTGGGGGAAGAAAAATCCACTTTCTAATTTTATAAAGTACATTTCTTGTTGTTGTTTCTAATTAGTGCCGTGCTCTACATACAGCTCTTATGCAGGTGAAAGAAAGGACTAACCGCTTCCATCAATGGAGAAATGCATCATGGGTTAAAGGTGGTCTTTTCAAGTCATTATGGTTGAGCAGATCATAATTCGCCTCACACTCCAGGGATGCTTGTATTGATCTTAATGCAATTATATACTGGTCCAACACCTTAATAAAACCCTCTCAGTGGCAGGACTGAATGGAGGGTCTCTCTTTGTTCTTCAGACACAAAACCCCCAACATTTTATTTTTTTAATAGATATTAGTCAGTCTGTATTATTGGTTATAATCACAGTGGTTGGGAAGTTATAGAAACACAGCTGCAGACATAAATCAAAGCATATTCATCAAATCAGGTCTGGTGAGGGAAAGAAGCGCACTGGGCTAGTTCTTCCTAATTAGCATGGCAATTATTGTAAGCTGTCACAGTTCTTAAGCAACGGGGTGGACTGTGTGTGCTCCAAAGCGTAATCCCTCACAAATTACAAGATAATGGAGGCAAAGAGAGGCCACTGCTTCAAAAGGAACCAGGAGATAAAATCCCCAGCAGGGACATTTTAGGGACAGGCAGGGAGAGAGACGGCGTGCGAGGGAAAGGTAGGGGAAAGGAGTACAGCATGTATTCCCTTCACATAGAGATGTCTGAATAGGAGACATCTTAGTAAAGTGGCTTCAAAGGAATAAGGCCTGATAGGTTCTCCTTTTGACAAATTTGAACTGTAGTTGTACGTAATGTATTTTGGAGATAACAGCCACCAATATATCACATTTGATTCTACTATATTTATGTTTTACAGCATGAGCTCAGTGGATGGTTTGGCTACTAACCACAGATCAATAGTCCTTTTCTCTCCTTGAGTCCAACATGTGGCCCGCCTACCTGTGCTGCAAAACATGCTATTAAAACGTCACTCTAACCAGGGTTCACCAGCTCTGAGGCTGTTTAGTGTCACCTGAGGTCATGTAAAATGAATACTTGGAAGCAAGAAAAAATAATTGCAGAAAAGGCAGGATAACAGTCTGCTACAGCATTTCATTCCTATGTTGAGCCAATAAATGACTATACGACATCATTGTTGGAGAGTACCGGCGACAGACACATGTTGTGACAGCTCCAGTTTTAAGCACATAGTTAATGTTGTGTATTGAAATGAAACAACTTGGTTATGTTTTGGAAAAGATTATAGTTTGGGTTCAAATAAGGATGTCTGTTACTTAAAACCTCCAGTTGTGCAAACACATAACTAGTAACATGGCGAGATGGATTTGCAATGTTGTGATCCTGCGATGCTAGCATGATCACATGATATTAAGAGAATCCAGCAATCGTGCACAGTAACTGTAAAATATACAGTACTTAGACACACCTTCTCAATCAACGTTTTTTCTTTATTTTTATTATCTTCAAAAATTGTAGATTAATACTGAAGACATTAAAACTATCAAAGAACACATATGGAATTCGAAAACAAACCAGCATAAAACATGGTTTGTTTAACACTTTTTTTGTTTAATAATAATTCCATATGTGATAATAATGATAATCTATTATATAGAAGATTTCATAAAAAAAAAAAAAAACATTGAATGAGAAGGTGTGTCCCAACTTTTGACAGCAACTGTAAATTCTTGGTTAGGTTTAGGCAACAAAAACTACTTGAAAAAGATCCTAGTTTGGGATTTAAAAGGATGTGATGTAGTTACATTATATGGCGTATTTTTGTACATGACATAATATGTTACATACATTGTTACGTACTAACATTGTTAAGTCTAAACTGACTTTTGGTTTCACACTAACAGCAGTCTTGCTCTCCATTTTTCATCCGTCCACCACTTGAGCGAACTTTGTTGCTCTTTACACTATGTCACATGACTTCCTCCTTTGCTTCCATCAAAATCATTTCGGCCACATGGCTCCACCTAACAATGAGCGTAAAGAGTCATAATAATCTGCCTGCGCAGACAACCTTTGCAGCACTTTTTGGTAGAATGGTGGTTTGGATGCACAGCATGTAAGTGTGCTGCCATGATACATTCAGCCCTATAGGATATAGATTTGAACACTAGTGGTTCGCTCTGTCGTGTCCGTCCTCCAAACACACTCATACAGCTGTTTCCAGTTCTGACGAATTAGACCTATTTTGAAGTACGGTGGAGGTCACCAACATTCATGAATCACAGGAAAGATCAAGGTGTGGCCCCTGTCACCTTAACAGCTGCAACAAAAGTAATGGAAGGGTCAGCCGGAGCCACAGTCCTCAGATGTGTATAGGGCCATTATGATCTACTATACGCCACTGTAATGTATATCTTTGATGGTGAACAAGTTATGAGAAATAGGTCCAGCTAGTAATCATGATTCATTTTCTTTGTTCCCCTATATATGTGATTTATCTTTTTTTAATGGAAATGAAAGTTTAATGGATTAACTTTAAAATATCCCTCATCACCAGAAACATGCATTGTGTCTCTAAAACGCTATCAGATGCATTGTCTCGTCTCTGAATGAACCCCATCAGGTTTAGCTATTATTCTCACAGAGGTATTGTCGGTGATAGATGTTAAGATATTGAAGCATTTATATTCATGAGGAATATTATTCTAAAATATTTTCTTTGTTATTGCCTTTATACTGCAAGATGGATGTGACACTGTTTTGGGAAAGATTACCTCCAGCTATTTGTCTGTTCACCTTTAGCAAGAAAATTGAAGTAAACACTCTCATCTTAGAGCTTTCTTGATGCATGTCTAATTTTTTAAAAAGAAAATCTATTTACATCACAATAACTGGAATTTATTCAAAAGCAAGTGGAAGCAGCATTGAAGTGGGAACAGCAACAGTGGAAGCAAACATATAGAATACATATAAAATCTATATTAGGTTTTCCAGGCTGCTGTCCCTTTGCAACCAGGCCTGGTTACATAATGCAATGAGCTTATTTATTTATTTCATATTATAGAAACAGCTCAAAACATGTCAGGCACTATTCCTTTTTCTTTTAGCCTCAACATGATGCATTCTGTTTTGTTAATATTTAAGGTTTACATTAATACTTACATAGCTCCTACAGGAATAATTACTGCACAGGGATGTTTACAGTGATGACTTAATCAAAAGTCTGCATTTGAGGGTGGGGGCACAGTCATACATGGATTACCCAGCTTGGAGCTTTTGAAAACGAAATAAAAAATTTAACAAGTCAAAATACTGTCACGACGAGGCACACCCACTGCATTTCAATGAGCCTGTGTGGATGTAGAGCATAAGGTGAATGCCAGCACCCTTCATCCTGCGAGCAGCTCTGCCAAACAGACTGTGAGGCTGTGAAGCCATCCAACTCCGAGTTCAGCTCTCTCATTAATGATTAGCATTTATTATGTAAACTGTGACAGCTCTGATGTGATGTGGAGACTGAGACTACCAGGGGATGTTTCTGTTATGTTCAAATGGCAATTAGCCCACACCCAGCATATTGATGCAGCTCTGCCTGTTCAACAGTTGCGAGTGTGCTTTTCTCGACAAAACATTATCCTATTCCTCCAGGATCGTACAGTTAGCGAATTGTTCCTGTCTCCCTGATACATGTGCAGCATTTTATTCTGAGGATTTAAAAAGCTTGAATACTAAAACTGCATGACAAAAATAATCACTACAGAAATCTGAGAGGCAGCCTGGACTCACATCTCTTACAGAAGAATTATTCAAATGTGAATCACGACTGTAAACCCAAACCTGCTCAACATTCATTTCCAAAGGTAGATTTTTTCTTCTAGTTTTTGCATATTTTTAAATGTTGTTTTCTCATCAGCCAACAGCTGAGTTTGGTCTCAATTAGAAAATGGTAAAGGCAGCTCTGTTCTATCACTGATTGCTATAAGTATGAGAAGGTTGTTAAATAATCAGTCAGACTGTTTTTTAGGTTTGTTTTTGACTTGTCGTGTCTGACTTGACGATCTGTCGTTTTACCCTCTCGCTCTGACAAGCAGTGGTATTAGTTAGTATTTAAGTAAAAGTATTAATACCATACTGCAAAATAACTCCACTACAAGTAAAAGTCCTGCATTCAAAACTTACTTAAGCCAAAGTACAAAAGCATGAGCATCAAAACGTACTTAACGTATTAAAAGTAAAAGTCCTCATTATGCAGAATGTCCCCAGTCTTTCTATATAAATATGCCAAATATGTTATTGTATTATTATAATGGATACATTTATGTAAGCAGCCTTTAACTGTTGTCGAGGTATGGCTCATTTAAACTACTTATTATAGTGTTATGTGGTTTAATCTATAAAAAAATATTGTTTTTTAATTCAGGATTTTCGTGTTCAGTTTTGACCTACAAGGTAACAAATGCTGTCAGTTAAATGTAGTGGAGTAAAAGTATAATATTTGCCCTTAAAGTAAAGTACAAGTAACTCAAAATTGTACTTTAGTACAGTACTTGAGTAAATGTACTTAGTTACATTCCACCATTGCTGACAAGGACCAAAATTTACAACACTTCCTCATACCTACAGTATACACATGTAGGAACTATACCAAACCTTAAAACCTATCAAAAATAGTTTCTTGACAGGTTGACAATATTATAAGTAGACGCAGACACTTTGACTACTACTTTGTCAGCTGCAGAATGTGATAAAAAACAGATTGAAGGGACTCCTACGAAGGTTTACAGGAAGAGTCTGGATGTGCCAGTGAATGCTAACGTTTAACTTAAGCTGTGATTACCGTGGATAGGCACACTGTTACAGTACGATAGCATCAGTACTACAGCCCAGCATCCAAACACAAACACTTGAGTACTGGAGTAATGGAGAGCCACAGCAGGGCAGAGTATAATCAGCAACACTAGAGCCTCTGTGCACCCTCTGTGGCACTGCTTTGTTTCTGAGTGCCCTCCATTTTCAGATGAGTTGCCGCACTTGTATTTCCAGATCCAACGACGGTGCACCTGCCAAACTCATTGCCACCCCCGCTCACACACTTTCCTTGCATTCTGATTAATATGTATGCAGCGGTTTAACATATTTTACACAGGCATGGCGTAATTATATTAAAATAAATACACCTTGGGGTTTGGAGATGCTGTTCCCAATATTTTACTGTACCACTCAGTGTGGGATCAAGAGCACCTTAAGCATGACCTTTGGAGCAATGATCTAATATTAATGTTTTGTAGAGACACCTGCATGATCTTTATAGTCTGACATTTATTATTTATTTATTGGGAATAGAATTCCAATCAATTGGAGACAAATAAATTCAAAAGCACATTCAATGTCATTTTTTTCTACTACTACGATGAGCTTCCGTGTGTGATTTGTACCACATGATGGCAGATAGCATAAAATACATTTTATCTGAAAACTATTTCTGGATCACAGCAATAGTGTGAATCTTTATGTGAATTAGTTTCCATGACGGCACAGCTCCAGTTTCCATGACGTCCCCTGTGCTTTTGTTACATTTTTCAATCACTGACATTTGTCAGTAATGGGTATTTCACTTTCACTAGCCTTTTTATAGCCAGCCAGAATCTACAAGAATAGTGAATTTACAGTTTGGCCTTTAAGAGAAAAATATAGATATGCACAGTTATGATTCAGCAGGTTCAGGTTTGGCACCATTCAGGTCTGAAAAGACATCATAATTTTCCCGTAAAAAGAGAGCAGTAAATTGAACTGTATCCAACTTTAAATTGTAAGCTCATATAAAGCATTTGATATATTTAAATAAAGTCTCAACTGACCTTCAACATGACAAAATGTTGAAGTTTTGCCACCATATATTTATGTATTTCTGTGTTTTTGATCATTATAACTCTCTATTAAAACTTCTCTTTTGCCAAAATGTAATTAAAAGAATCTGTAGAAGCTTTTATGGCTACATTTCTAAAGAGGTTATTTAATTTTAATTGAGCTCTTTCTGAGTAAATGTGAACTCTGTGCTTCTCGTGCCGTGACCCTGCTCTGGCCCCCGCGTTGCTCCTGTGATGTGACTAACTCTGAGAGACGCTGGTGGCTCCATTTGTGAGAAAATAACAGTAATTCAAGCTGGGCTCCTTCAGTCACTTCTACTGTTTTGTAGTGTTTCTCATTTCTCCGGTACCACAGCTGGGGCACTGACAGGCTAGTATCAGAATGCAAATAAGTCCTAAAGCTTCTTCCACTGTGTGCTACTGGGAGGTTTTATACCCATAAGAATCTAAACAGGTAGCTACATGAATATACAAATGCACACATACTGGACTATGAGGCGAGACGAGGCATGTAGATGAGAGCTTCAGTGGGAAAGAGGTTTATTTAGGGGGTAATGTCTCTAACCCAATGTATAATCGGAACGTAAAACCGTAAAACTGTGACAACCTTGAATTTGCAAACCTTGACAAAAATGTTACAATTAATAATCACAATTTCACAAGTGAATTTTATGTAATTGGCTGTTAACACATGTGAACAAATATGTTAATGTGAAATAATGTCTCACATGAACTGGGTATTTTGACAAATAAATAGCTTTTTTTCCACATAATGATCATTTCCAGATGTGGATAAGAATTTCCAGATGTAGAAACAAGACAAAGCAAAAGTAATGATGTGACATTTGCGTCTTAATTCCACAGTTTCAACATTTCCAAATGCAATTGGCAAATTTCACATGCAGAGTTAGTAAAGTGAAAAGAAAGTAATATTACAAGTAAACTGGAGATTTTCACACGTTTTCACCTAAATGTACATCCGAAATGTACATGTCACATGCATGCATTTATATATGATTGGCTTTCACATAAGAATTTCCAGATGTGCAAAAAGAGCATGGTCCATGAAAACACATATTTACTTCTCTATATGTGAATTCCACATTTTCTATACATTTCCACATGCACTCAGCTATTGTTACATTCAAACTAAAATGTAAACCTAAAAATAAAATGATGACACGGATGACACATGTGAAGTGGACATGAAGATTTCGAAAAATGGATAATAATCCCCACTATGTGGAAACGGAACATGACACCTTTGAATCCGTAGCCGATGCCATTATCCACAGGAAATGGAAGATATGCAATAAAACAATACACTCACTAACCTCTGCTGCTTCATTGTTCCTAGCTGAAAGGTGATGTTAGTAATACCCTGTTCACTGTGAAATGAGGTAAGGGTCATCACAGTTTGATTGTGCCATGCTTTCAGCACAATTTGTCCACATTTTTTTCCTGTATTTATCCTCCACACACCCGCAGCAAGCTCATTTGAGGTAACAACCAAAATTGGCAGTCTGCTTGTGTGGTGGTGTGCACATGCAAGCCTGCAGTATTCAATTGTGTGTGCTGCTGAGGGACTGTGAAACAGAAATTTGGTTTCTGTGGATGGATTTCAGCAGAGGAAAGACAGACTGTGGATTATTAAACAGGACCAGTGTAGTATGCTGATTCACACCATGAATATGTGAAAAAGAGAGAAAAAGAAATCAAAAAACCATAATTTCCATTGAACAAGTGAATGCTGCAGCTGGACTCACATCACTGTAGTTCTTACATTTGGCAACAATTTATTTATTTCAAAGAGAAACAAACTTTTCTATGGTGTTTCTACAGTTTAAAGTCTATAAATCTTTCGTGCAACTTCATCATATCGACCACTCGGATGATCGTGGCAGTGGGCATAAAATCATAATCTAGCATTACAGGTGTGGTATTAAAGGCTGAGAAGTAACCTCGTGCTGCACAGCTTTACCTGACTGTATGAATTATGAATGCTTAAGTGTGCCGCGTGCTGTAAAAGGCGTCGTGCGCTCTCTCGTGGATTTCCGTGGAACAGGAGAGCGACGCTGTTAGAGATTATATGGGGTGTTGGGTGCAGTTCCTGTTCGCCTGGCACCTGTTGCTGGCTTCTTGTTTCCAGCGCTTTTCAGCCCCGCGTTGAGGATTTTAAAAGGCAGCAGCGTGCAGCATCACATCAGGACCATGTCTGCGGAGCAAACTGATTCCAACTCAAGTCGCTACTATTTTGACAACACCTCAGCTCGAGTCCAGAGCAGCTTCGTGTTTGTCATTTTGATGGTGATGATGGTGACTTTGGTCGTTGTGATAGTTTTGGGGAACGCGCTGGTCATTCTGGCCTTTAAAGTGGACAAGAGTTTGAGGAGACAGTGCAATTACTACTTCCTGAATTTGGCAATATCTGACTTTCTTGTAGGTAAGTCAATTTTAAGAAAAAATAACCCAGGAACAGCATAATATAAAGTTAATGCAAACGAACACTGCGCTATTTATGACATTTTCATATGCATCGATGCTTTTGAATCCTTTAAAATAGATTTGATGCTTGTTAATGTCCCTGCACTCTAGATGTGTACTTCTAAGAAGAGTAGCTGGTTCACGAATTAAGCAGCTGCAAACTGCAGTTGATGGGACCAGAGTGCTTGATGCAGTTTCGTATAATTTCTGTTTTTGCCTTGGCAAAGGCATTCATTCATTTTTTTGCAAATGTGCAGCCTTTCTGTGATCTGCTCTTTCACACTTTCTTATCATTTCACACCTGCCTACCTTCCTTTCTTCCTCCCTTTAAAGTTCAGTAAGGTAAAAAAAAATACATGTTAAAGTAATAAATCCACACTGTATTTTAAAGTAATATAATCAGTTTTTAGCATTTATAAATGTGCATTGCTGAAAATATACTGTGCATGCTTAGTTTCTGACCCCTTTCCAATAACTGTTTCTGCAGGGGCATTCTGCATCCCGGTCTACATGCCCTACATCCTCACAGGCAAGTGGACCCTGGGCCGAGGTCTGTGCAAGCTGTGGCTGGTCATGGACTATCTGCTTTGTTCTGCGTCTGTCTTCAGCATTGTACTCATCAGCTACGACCGCTTCCTGTCAGTCACCAGAGCAGTGAGTGGAACATCCTGTGCCTAACATCAGTAAAGCACACAGCCATCACAGTGAATGTACGACTGTGAGTCATGGCACACTAGTCTGCCATATTTGTAAAAAATAATCTGAAATGTCTAAGTCAAAGAAAAGTAAACCAGATTTGGAGTCAATTCTAAACTTGCTAATTTCTCCTCTTAGACAGAAATAACTTCTTCTTTTTTTGGTTTGAGTCGTGCATTTAAAGAATAATGTTGTTGTCAAAGAGCCCTTTCCTTCGTAGCCGTAGAAATGCTCACTGCTTGTGGTGTGTGGCTTAATTTCTGACTGGTGAGTCTCCTAGGTCATTGGTAGGGGCAGTGCCACCTCATTCTCCCCAATGTGCCCATCTGCAGAGGTTAATCATTCCTGACCCATTCAGGCCCAGTGCCACCCCTAATTATAGCCCTTCCCCATGACGAAAATAAAAAAAAGTCACATTGCGACTTTGGGACGGACTGAGCTTCAGGAAATATGCGGCAAATCTATGTCCATGCAACTATGTGCTACGGCTTTATTTAAAGGAAAACACACTTACGAAACATATGTAATGTCTATTTTCAGCCTGTCATGACACAAAGCATACATTTCCAAACCTCCACAGCTATTAGTCCACATTGAACCTCTTGTTGGGACTTTTCTGTGCATTAGCCGACTGACTGTATCATATACACGCTTGTGTTAATTCAAAGGTGAGATGAGGCTTGGCATAGTAGACAAAGAGAGTGTTCTGTTTCCTTTCACAAGCAAACACTTAACATCAGAGCAATGAATACAAATAACACCAGAGAGAGAGAGCCTCTTCTTTAATTAGCCAGCTTTGATCATAGAGATCCTCCTCCGTGCCATGGTCCTTCCAACCTGGAGAGATCAATCACAGCAGAAACAGGCCACCGGCTGCCAAGCAGCATTTTCCTAAAAGCATTTCTCTCTGAACATTGAAAGACAAAGGATTGTCAACAGCCAGAGGACAAAGTTTGTCTTTTAAAAGAAAAGACGGAGTCAGATTAGATGCATAGATTTGGCACATAGATGAAAAGTCAGCACAGAGTGCTAACTGCACCGTAATGGAAAACAGCCGATTTTATGTGTTATGATGCAAAATACCAGATGGAGACACCCGATTCTTCTCCTTTGAGTGTACTGCTGCAAATAATAATCTATTAGTTGTAAACTATCAAATAAATTGACTATTCTGAAGAGTCATTTTTTAAAAAAGAGTAAAAATTATCTGATTCCGGCTCATTAAATCTGAATATTTTCTGGTTCTTCACTCCTCTACAACTGCAAATTAAACCTTTTTTATTTTTGGACAAAACAACACTGGAGGACACCATCCAAGGCTTTTGAGGAACAGAATGTTTACACCATTTTATCAACCAAACAGCTAATAAGTAACAGATTGATCAAACATTAGAGTAATCATTAGCTGCAGTTGACTGCAAATACACAACACGACTGACTGTATACCGATTAAGTTATACAAACAATTGGACCAGTTTCCATGTTCTTTGGAGAAGAACTGCAGTTTACTTTTTGTCATTCAGACAGGGGCATACATTCAGAGCAGCTGGAGAGGGTGTAAAGTACGCTGCCCGCTGAACACGAATGTGGACTGGGACATAGCATGTGACACTAATTGAGACAAGTGGCCATGAGAGGTGCTTCATTGACTTAACACTCATTCACACACTTTTCTGCAGTGCGTGATGTCAGGATGTGGGAAAGTTCACATGTTCCGTTTCTCCACAAAAATGTTCTGTGACACCGGATCAGGACTGAATCACACGACTGAATAGGTGTTTTAACAGCGTTTATCATTCCTTAACTACGGACAAGTAGAGCCTATTCTGCCTTCTAGTACCTTTATCAGCCTTTTCAATAGCCTGCTCTACCGTCTAGTAGGTACAACAGGTTCTCCACTTCATTCAATGGCCGCCGATGATTCACATTTCACTTTCTCTTTCGTTTGGTTTAGGCGCCTAAAAAGGCTGCTGTTTTGCTCGTTTCAGGCTATAAAACTACTTTTCTAAGGTCGAGCAAAAAGGTTCCTGGTTAGACGGTACAACAGATCAAATACATGCACACAAATGCCAAAAGTTATACATTTACAAGGACCCTGTAAATAACGGAAATAACAGAGTTGCACCGTTACTTTAAAACATGACACTGAAGTTAAGTGACATTACTTTAAATAACATCTTTTGAGTTTTGGTTTCACATGGAAGCCACTCTCCTGGGTACAAAGTTTTAGGTTTGTTTGACCCATTTACAACCCATTCCACCCGCCCCTTTGCTTTCACGCTCACGTTAACATCACTTCCGCCTTCGCGTCGTACATAATTGCTGCGGTCACTAGAGGGCGCCACCAACAATACGCATTAATATAGCAGCCCATTGAATGAGCTGATAATTACCTGCTCTGCCTTCTGAAAGGGAGCTGCTACTCCCCCGTCTCGTGGGACGAAAAGCGCTGATAGACGCCCATTCTATAGTCTGACAACAATCAAATCGTCTTTCTGTGATTTCACATACAGATAATTATATATCTGTCCAAAGATGCATGCTAAATGTTCCAATGTTACGAGCTTGATGACTGTATTGTGAAATTGTTTGTGGGCTTGTCGGTATACACGGTTTTTAAGGGTTTCGCTGTTTCAGTGCATGTATTAAGTAGACATGGTGATTTAAAGCTTGTTAAATATCTGTCTTTATATTCACTGTACAGTACCACTGTGCTGTGATTTGTGTTTTAACATATTTACTCAAATACTGTACTTAAGTACAATTTTAAGGTACTGCTACTTTTTGAGATCACTAGTACTTTCTGCTACTTAAAGCGATGGCTCAGTTTGTTTTTTTTAAGTGGGGTTGTATGAGATACAAATACAGTCGGCAGGAGTGCTGCAACCGACCACCTCCCGCTGTAGGTAATACACTGACTATTTACACTTTTACATGGCTAAGTACCCCAAACAACCCCACTTCAGTACATCTAAACCATCCCTTTGTTTCCCTTTAGTCCCCTGACAGCTATAGTTACACCATTATTTACTATGCAGATAAATAATTTACGTATGAAACATGTGATGAGCTCATAAAATACAATATATTAGTGTTAGAGAAAAAACTACACGACAGTCTGCATAAACTTGTCCTGTCCCAACCAGCTGCATTAAAATGCTGTTACACACTAATGCATCACTAATGACAATCCAATTTTAAAAGAAATGGAAATATAACTCTTACAGGCGCCCTTCTGTCTGCACCATATTTTTAGTTTTAATACTTTGCATACATTTAAAACACATAAGTAATATTTTGCTGGATCTTAATGCACTGTTTTTATTATAATGTGTTATTGCTGTTTTAAATCTGAATACCTCTTCAGCCACTGCTGTTAAACAAACTTTGCCTGCCCTTTTATTGCTAATGACTATGCATTCGGAGAACAAAATGGTATTTTGCTCTATTGCTACAATAATGTAAGGATGTAGCAATAGCACATACAGTTAGTGACCCAGCATATCAACATATTTTTGTGTTTTCTGCTTAAATTTACAACAGGTAAGTTACCGTGCCAGACAGGGCATGACTCATCAAGCCATAATCAAGATGATTGCTGTCTGGGTGCTGGCGTTTGTCCTGTACGGCCCAGCTATCATATTCTGGGAGCTGGTGGTGGGCAGAAGCCGCGTGCCAAAGGATGAGTGCTTCGCGGAGTTCTATTACTCTTGGTACTTCCTGCTGAGTGCCTCCATGCTGGAATTTTTCTCTCCTTTCATCTCTGTGGCTTTCTTCAACCTCAGCATTTACCTCAGCATACGCAGGAGGAGGCTCCACAGCAGGGAGGCGCAGCTCCACCTTCAGCTGAGCGAACCTGCCTCTGCCCAGGGGAAAGGCATCCCCCTGTCCCACAACTGGGGGTTTGGGATGAAACTGGCTGTAAGAGGCTCTATCCACTCAGAGACCTCCTCTCCCAGTTTGGGTAAACTAGATCCCTCGACCAGCAGGGCTGCCCAGCCTAGCCGTCTGTCCAGGGATAAGAAAATTGCTAAGTCCCTGGCCATCATAGTGTGTGTGTTTGCCATCTGCTGGGCACCGTACACCCTACTGATGATCATCCGTGCTGCCTGCAGAGGGCGGTGCATCCAGCATCACTGGTACGAGGTCACCTTCTGGCTCCTGTGGCTCAACTCTGCTATTAACCCGTTCCTGTACCCGCTCTGCCACAGTAGCTTCCGCAGGGCCTTCAGCAAGATCCTCTGCCCAAGGCGGCATACTACTCCCTCATCATCTGTGCTTCGTCCTGGCCAGTGACAGGCGCATACCCATGGAAGGATGGGGAGGAACAATGTGCCAGAACTATGGATGGAAATATTCAAAATCGAACCCATAAATTACACAGTTTCAGCACACGAAGTTGAACTGTGCATCACGGATCGTCACATAGACCATAATTAATAGTTTTCAATTGAGTGTTTGGGTGTTTACGGTTGGTCCTGTCCAGTATGATGTAATTTACAGTTCACTGTGTTCACATCTCAAGTATGTATTAAACACTTCATTACATTTATTATCCTGAATATAAAAAAGGAATATAACGATAAAATTATTAAGATAAATAATATAGTAGAGTTTCACATACTACAATAAGGAGTTAAACATTTTATTTATTTTTTTTAAATGAGTGCCAGATAGACCATAGCAGAAAAAGACAAGTGTTGCCCTTTCTGTGACATCCTTGTTTCATCTGCAGTAAAACAGATCACTATCACCCTCTGCTGTTAGGAAGTTTACTATTATTGATATTACAGAAACACAGTGATGAAAAATCATTAAAACGACAATACACCCCCAAAACAAAAATATGTATTTTTCCTCTTACCTGTAGTTCTATTTATCAATCTAGATCCATTGGACTTGCCAGAAGTTGGAGATACTTGCTGTAGAGATGTCTGTCGTCTCTCAGATTGTCTTCAGTAACCGGCTCATGATTTCTGGCAAGAGACATTAAAACAATCTAGATTAAAAATTAGAACTAGAAGTAACAGGAAACATATGTAATTTTGAATTTGATGTATGTTAAATGAAAAGTTTTTTTTTCTCTGTTTTACATCATATTAATAACATTTCCCAACAGTGAGTACATTGTTTGCACTAGAGCCGTCGTAACATGCTGGTATTGAAGATAACTGTGATGTTTTAAAAAAATGAAATACCGATATCAAGTTAATAATAAATAATATTGTTTTATTAATCTAGTGTCTCTTATATAATGTCATCTCTTCCTTTTTTATGCTTTTGTACAGTTACAGACTGTCCAGGTTCCTACACTTATATTTTGAGGGTAGTTAATTTACCAGAAAGACAAAAATGCACAATAAACTTCCTGTTAAAGACGAATTTCACAGCATTATTTTATTTTCAAATTTTCTATACATATTATTTGAGTGAAGTCTTTTGGCTACAATAATAATCAGGTAGTGAAAAAATAATATCTGGCCAGCCCCAGTCTGCACATTCATAACCCCATGTGAAAAAATAAAGCATGCATGTCTTCTAAGCTGCCACTAGATGTCACCATTAACCTTCACAGCTTCGTGTGTGTGCTCTCCTTCAGCAATAAGCTTCAATTCATCATGGAGTCAGTCAGTCTTTGAGATTGGCCACGGTTTAACTGTTTTACTTCACTGTTTGGGTTTGATCTGTCAGTTAAATACGTGCCATATTCTCTCACCAGGACCCTAAGTGATTTAAATAGTAATAGAAGAATATAACCTGATAATCATAGGTCTGTAAAACTGGACGCTGCTCTCTTTTCATATGTTCACATTGAGTCTTTTCACTATCAGATCAGAACTTGAACAGTGACAATAAGTCCAAGCATTTTTTTAAATAGTCCTGTAATACAATTTATTTATTTTTTGGTAACTGTTTGCAACTTAAATATGCCTTAATGTAATCTTTGCTCAGAAGGAAGTTGTAGTAGAATGTACAATGTACAATTCTTGTGCTTACGTTAAGTTAATTGAATGTATTATTTAAAAAAATAATAATAAACAAATCTCTGTTTCTGGCTGAGGATCTTTATGCACAACATAAAAAAAAAATAATTAAGCGCTGTGATGCATTTTAAATGTAGTTGCTGTCTACCTGATGGCTAATTGGGTCAGTGCCAAGTGCCGAGTGGCTTTTGTTTGATGTGCAGATGAAATGCTGAGAGTGCAATACCATTTTTGTATTGTTCCCCAGTCTGGCTAGGTTTGATTTGATAGATTAAATGAGTTTCTCTCCAGATGTAGACTTATTAGACCTGTAATTACGCCATCATGTTAGATAGTGGGGTTACATTTGCAGGTGCCTGGGTCCCACAGGGGACTTACATTGCTCAAATTGTTGCTGTTGCCTGTGTGCACATCTGGGCCCCTGGTCAGGTGCTGGGAATAAGGGCACAGCTGCAGGGAACAGGCCTCTGCTCCCCCCCTCTCACTCCCTCTCCGCCTGTGGCGTGGTGGGGGGACAGAAGCACACTTCTGACCAGAGGGATGCAAGCGCATTTCCCTCGGGACGACAGAACTGCATTTATCAGCAGAATGGCAAGCCTGGGTTTACTCCCTGCGTATCTAAATGCGACAGCAAGAGCCGCATCACTGTGAGGAACGCTTGCACCGTGTGCAGATATAATAGGACGACTACTGCTATTGATTTTGTTGATAGATTGAAATGTCATGGCATGTGTGCCAAGCCGATGTGGCTATGTTGGATCATGCCAACTTAAATTGGTCAGGAGGGGCAGCACCGTGAAAAATACAGATGAGAGGTTTTAATTCTGCGTGGAGGCATGTGTGTTCCTTTTTAGTCCTTTTCAGTGTGTATACGTGAATGTGTTTATGGGGGGTTTAGATGTCTGTGACCCCGAGCAATGTATCTAAAAGCTGTGACCCCAAATGGAGCGCACCTGTGCCCCTTAGGTTTATAGAGTCCCATTAGCTGAGGCTCAGAGAGTGATCAGAGGGGGGAGCAGGCCCATATAACTTCCATGAGAATCTCTGAGAAGTTAAAGTCTTCGAGCTTCCACTTTAGCACTTTGTTATGTGATGACTTAATGCTGAATCTTCTAGTTTTCAGACTGTTAAACCCCTCTGGTGTACACACAGACAATAAAAGGTGACAGATGTGGAATAAAGCCACTGTAATGTTTGGCAGAAGGAAAAACACATAAGGCATTTTCATATATTTGTACTCTACAACGAAGCGATAACCAATATGTTACACTAGTGTTTTCAAGTTCGGCTGGAATATTAAAGTGAACCCGCAGACAAGACCAAGCCACTTTAGTCTGCAGATACAGGTCAAAACTGTGACCTCTTTTGAAGTTGTAGCATCACTTAGTGTACATCTTCCCTCTGCCTAGGCTGTTCACTTTCTCAGCTAACTAAATGTAAACCGCGGTTTAATATTTCATGAGGGACATACTCAAAAAGAAAAACAAGACTATTTCTGCTTCATTTTTGCCTTTTCCGCTCTTCCGTGTTTCCCCTCTGCTTTTTCCTGCAGTGTACTTCCTGACTAGAGATTAAATAATTCCATTGGAATCCTCTTAGGATGGGTTCCCAGCACTTGGCAATTAAACAATTACATTTAATCAGCATGGGGCGACGCTTCAAGTCACCCTCATTTCAGACGTTGATTAAAAGCAATTCTGCAGTGGTTATTGCTGTCGACTTTCGAAACTGTGGTTCACTTAGGTTTACTGCATCTGTGGGGTCAGGTTGGATAGCAATATGGCAGGTTCAGTGATGGTGGAGAGCCGTATCTGCCTGTGGTGGGTAAAACAGTAATGATAGAACTCATAGAAGACCTTATATTGTCCCTTAAGTCAGAGCTAGTTAGATTACTTAGAGACATTTTGACCCTACCGCAAAGAAGAGTCGGCGAACAATAGAGAGGAGAGGGACATTAAGTTATGCATGTGGGAGTCCAGATGTGTGAGCGCGTGTGCGCACATTTTTTTTTCTGTGCATCTGACTGTGTCCACACACAGCTGTTTCTCTCTGCATCTACATGTAGGTGCATCTGCAGTGAATGAAATGCACCTTGACATATACAATTTCATCATTCCCTGCAATAACATCTCCCTCTGTGATGGCAAACAAGCTGAGAGAGGGCACAGGGGGAGGACGGCTTTTGTGCGAGCCTTATTTGACATTATGCTCGAGTGAAAGAGTGCTACGTGGCACAGCGCTGGAGCCGACTACCGTCTTACCCGAGTGCAACACAGATGAGTTGTGATGGATACCCGGCCCCCTCTTGTGAAACCCAGGTGCCCCTGTTTCATAAGGCACCCCACTGGCTCCGCAGCCCTCTTAATTAGCGGCTTCCGTCAGCTGGCACCCAGGCCTTGAAGCACCAGTCACCGGCCTCTGCTGCTGAAGGAATCCAGTTCGCTCCAGATCTTCAGCTTTCCTAACAGATGGATACATGGGCGGGCTGAGTGAGAGGCATCAAGGTTTTAGTAAATCTGTAAATCATCTGTGAATTTGCTGCTATCTAGATCAGATGCGTGCATGGAAGGAGGAGAAAATGCTGTTGAAAGCTTCAGTCAGTGTGGTTTTATTAAAGATGGGCAGAGAATGGACCACGAGTTTTAGTCCGCTGTAACAAGACATTGATGATTTTTATATGATGAAGTCAAATATAGATAAAAGGTTTCACCAGGACTGGAATGTAGCCTTTTTCCCGGTGCAGTATCACAGCAGCGCTGTAACAATAGTCTCCTCTAATGACATTCCCCTAGTAACTTCTTGCCTCTACGAATCTCACGGGGGAAGCGCTACAAAAAGTGATAATTACATGAAATATACATAGAGAATAAAGGGAGCATGTTTACATAACCAGGCCCATAAATATCTGACGGAGAAGACATTGTTCTCCGACTCCTTTTAAGCTGATCTCCCAGGGATGCCATTTTAATGACATGATGGTTTAAAGAGATGCTGCTCCATCTCGTTCCATATTTAATTAACTTTTGCTTTTCTGACGCAGAGGAAAAACAGAATAAAGAACGCGTGATAGAGACAAACACACGATAGCGAGGAGACAATAACAAATAGCTGGGAGAACAGAGAGGGAGGCAGGGGGAACATGAGCAGAGACCTTGTCATGCTTTTGTGAGCTGTTTACAATACAAGGGATGCAAAGAGAGGAGGAGGGGTGGCGGGACAGGCAGAGCGAGGGAGACTGACATGAGTGAGAGAGGATGGGAAAGACAGGGCGAGAATTAACAGAAAATTTAAAAGAAGACAAGGATATAAATTACAAGACAGGGAGAGAGAGGAGGAGACGAGACAGCGTGGGGAACACTGGGAGAACGAGGCACTTGTTCTCCCGAGGGGCTCCATTATAGAGCATTTTTAGTTCATCACCAATAAGAGGAAAATAAATGTGAAACTGACAGTATGTGTTTATCTGACATTTCCCAAATAAATAGAACAAACATTAACAAAAATCAGATTAAAAAGAAAGATTCCGCTTTGGCTTCCCTTTCCCACATTTTGTGCAGCAGTGTTTGTGTGTCACATGTTCATTAAGTAAACATGTGGCAGATGTCAATGAGCAAAGATTATTCCACATTAGCGTTTTATGCACAAATAGAAAGATTTCTAAAGACACCGAAAGCACAAAATGGTGCTTTTGTGGTCACTCGCACCAACAGCGCTGAAACACTTCCAGCAGCCAGAATGAAGTGAAATCATTTAACCGACGAATTTGTGTTCTGCCACATAGATACAAGAGACTCAGCGCTCCTCTCTCTCTTAGTTAGTGTGTTTTCCATTTTTACTGTCAGCTGTATACGCTGTTCGCTGCATTATTGATACTTTCTTTCCCTTTTCTCTCCTCTTGTTAGACTCTTCCCTTGTCCTCATATCATCACGCTGGCCACACTGGCTGTGGAGCCTGGAGAGTTGCAGTGAATTTGACCCCACCTGGTCTATATTTTATTGCTTGGTGTTTAATACATTTTTGAAGATCCTCCCCCGTCCCATCCACCAAAAAAAAGAAAAGAAGAAGAAGAATCTAGTGCCTTATCTATTTCAAGTGTTTGTCTTGGTGTGGCAGAGGGAGATGACTGGAGGGGGGTACTCACCTTCAGCTCTCCCAGTTCAGGAGACAGGGGGGATCATTATGAGGGGCTGCAGAGGAGGGAAGAGTGTGAATGTGCTTCTTTTTCTATGTGTGTGTGTGTTAGCTCGGTGATAGACTGACACCTGGTCCAGGGCGGACCCTGTTTCTTGCCCAATGTGTGCTGGGATAGAGGTCCCCTGTGACCCCCTAAGAAGGATAAGGGATGTAGATAATATATGGGATAGATAGATAGATAGATAGATAGATAGCATACATAAAGTAAGTCCCAGCTTGGGCCCTTTCCTGCCTGCCTCTATCCAATATGTCACTATTTGGCCTGAGATTTCTGTTAATTGTTAACCACATGTTCGCGTGCGCAGCTCGCGTGCCCCGCGATGGTTTTGCGCGTGGTCAGAAATTAACGCGACACGTCAGCAAGATGCGATAAACACGTGAATGACAGGGAGAGTTTAGTACTCACCATTTTCACCACGTGCTGTCGCCGCTGTCACTTTTTCTGCCGGGATTCAGAATGAACAATTTAACAGAGACAGTTTAGAAACGTTTATCTAATTTCTCTGAATATAGTGACCTACTGGAGTGCTGCCATGTTTGTTATTTACATGCTGAAAATCAGTCTGACTTCTTTGTTGTGCCCTCTAGTGAAAACCTCCAGTAACACAAGTTGCATGCAAATAATAACAAACAAACAAACAAACAAAAAAGCTTAAACCCCTTTTAATCCAGAGAGCCTCATTGCATTTAGTATTGTTTAATTGCAAAATCAATATTGGTATTTCTTTATCATTTATTTATTGCAGATGTTGTTATAATGTTAATGTTATAGCTTTCAAAAACCCATTGTATGTTGTTCAAATGTATATATAATTATGAAGTGTTTTAACAAAAAACATTTTACCCCAAAGAATAGGAATTGTGAAGAGGTTAAGGTAATGGGATTCTCAACCTAAATCAACTTGGAATCATTTTTGTATTTATAAAGACATTTATTAAAGTTATATTTTGTTTTTTAGCCTGATGTGTTGCGTGGAGGTTGACGTCCTACTTAGTAATATTTGAGATACAGGCTTTTCACAAGTGTTTTTTTTTTTAATTACAGTTTTTCCAACAAGTCCTCCAAACCATTTGTTTCTTACCTCAAATATGACAAACAGGTGCCTTTCCAAATAAGCACCTCTACTGCTAGCACGAGATCAACACGTTGTCATACTGAAACATAATGGCTTCTGTTTAAAGTCATTAACATTTTAAAAAGAACACATCTTGGTTAGGTTTAGGCAACAAAAATACTTTCTTACGGTTCGGGGATTAAAAGTACATGGTTAGGTTGTGGAAAAGATAGTTATCAATAAAATAATAGAGGTTACTACGGCTACTGGTGGATCTTAAGTGTTTTTACATCAAAGAAATACATATATATTTAAGGTTCAACAGTAGAGGGTGTGTCATGTTTTAAAGAAGCCTTTCTCACTGACATGACTACAGTTTCATTTTAAAGACACAGAAACAGGGTGTATACAAAGCTGCACAATGCATAAACAAAACAGAGGCCTTTGTGCTTGATCCATAAACACTGTGGCAGGGTTACATACTGAGGTTGAGGCGTCCATTTTGCTGACACAGTTCTGAAGTGAAAAGATGGCTCTCTGGATGCGGAGTGCCGGTGTGAGAGATTGGGTTACCCCAGACACTCCCAGCGGATCTCCCGGCCAAATGGATCTGGATCTCACGCTTGGGCGCACATATTGAATGCCATAAGAGGTCTCTGAGGTCTCCTTCAGTGGGAGGAATGTGCAGCCTAACAATGTGGAGTTTTCACCAAACTAAATTTTGCACCAAAGAAGAGTGATAGCAAGGACACTGGACCACAAGGGACAAACACTGAATGCATACCTACATTTGTGCGGGATGTTCATACGGGATAAAGTGGCACATTTTCAGCCTGGTGGATAGCAACATACTGCACAGGTTGAGTAGGATCTCATAATTCTTTAATAAAGTCTTAACACAGGCTGCCACTTTTCCTCTAGGGGACTATGGGTATTAGGCTGTCAAATGAAAAAAAGGAAAAACAAAATGCCATTTCACACACATCCTGGACAAGAACAATGGCATTTCAGCTACTCCCAAACATCTGGCCCGACTGCCCAGCTTCACCCAGGACTGGCCAGGCTCTTAGCAGCATTGAGTGCCACTTGCATTGAGGTTATGTTCAGGCGACGACACCGCAGAGGATCAGCCAGGCTAAGTTATCTCTGAACAAGCCATCCATTCTGCTGCTTTCTGATGGAAGAATACTTGGGGGCTGTGTAATTATATTGCTTTAAATGAACCCTTGAGAACGCCCCTGCCAAAGCGCCCACAAAGTCTCACACTTGGGCGAGTGTCAGAAACACATCGCTTGTGTATGCACTCATGTGTGTAGCTGTGTGTGTGTTTTGCTGCTTAGGCTGGCGTTAAAAGGGAGGCCGCAGTGGTTCTGATACGCCTCACAAGTGAATTTAATTAAATCATAAATATGAGCTGGAGGCCGCCACCCAATTTAATGTAATGGATGATGTGGGCCAGTCCATCTCTGGCAAAGCAAAGTTCTGGACCCGTTCAAATGCCCTTGAAGCTTATTAAAAGTGCCTGGCACGGGGAGATGCTAGCAAAGTTGTTTAATGGATGCCCAGCTTGCATTCAGTATGACAGTTAATGTTGGGCTGTACCATCTCTGCTTCCACGGAGGGGTCGTGTCTCCATTGTGGAAGTCTGTCACTGTAACAGGCCCTGTCCATTCCTCATCTGATCCTCATTATACGGATGTAATAAACGCTAATAGATGACAGACAACATGCACATTTGATGTTACGCTTGAAATAAGAATAGTGAATAAAACAAGCTTAACCCTGATTACACAGATACATTATAAAATACTATATGTGATCATTTTCTGTGACGAATGATCTTTAATATAAGCAGCCAGAGGGGTCACATTTATATGTTTTTTATGTGTTCTGCTCATAATATATCAAACCAGTATATATATGAAAATTATTGTGACTCTCTTTATTATATTCATATTTATGTTTGAATATGTATGTATTCAGGGCAGGAAATTAACAGGTTACAAGAAACGGGATTGTATATTTAAAATTAAAAAAAATGTGTTACACATACTGTTTAAATTGATGGTATATTGAGAATAGTCTTTAAAAATAGACAAACAGATGCAAATGCTAACAAATGCTCCTTCCACATGGGACCAGGAAACCAGGAAATTGTCAGGATTGTGTTTTGGCATAAAAATATAAGCTCAGTAAGACGATTCTGAAGTATCTTTAAAAGTAGTCAGAAGTATTCAGAATATGTTAATTAATTTGAGTAATGTAATGTAATACTTTCTCCAAGAGAAAAGCTAATGGTCAAATTGCCTTTTTGATGGCAAATTATTTTCACTGAAAATGATTTAATGGAGGCCATAACTGTACAAAAGTGTACAAAATAAACAATGTTGTTCACCAGAATAAAAGATTTTAAGAGGGGATGGATGAACATTATCATATGTGGATTATTAGCAATAATACAAATATTTCATGTTTTAAATACAAAGTCATTGTCAGTACTGATAAAACACGACACAACTGATATATTACGGTAGATTTTGAGTAATCTGTAGTGGAATATGTCTCAAAGCTTAAATTCCCAACACTGCATATCATAAAGGTTATTTTGCAGTGTTTTTTATATACAGTACATTATGAAATAACATATCTGTTGTATGCATGAGTTCACAGTCATTTGTTACTCACAGTATAACCTAGTTACAATGAGCTGCAGCGCTGAGCCTTTTCAAAACAAAACTGAAAGCTTCAACAAATGTTATGCTGCACGCGTGTCACCATTGATGAATCATTCGCTGGGACAGACAGATGTTGTTGCGCGGGTTTTGTCCCATCCGGCAAAGGCAGAAGAATCTTTTCCTCCATCTCCCGGAGTGCTGGAGGCTCCCTAAATAGACCCAGCGCAAGGGTGTGTAGAATGGGACCGCACAGGGTGATGGGTAATGGAGTCATTAATAACACAGACCTCCCTTAAGATGCTCAGATGTTTGTTAGCGAGAGCCACAAGGGAGCGAGGAAAAATAGGATGCAATTTGATAGAATGAAAAAAAGCAGTGTAAGCTTTTGATGATGATCGTGTTTATGCTGTCATAGGTCTTGTCTGACGGGTTAATTGTGTTCAAGCACACACACATTAGCACACGTTTTAGGGAGATAATGAAGGGACAATGAAGCCATTTCCTCATACAGTTTTTAATATTTCCATCACATGTGCAACACAAAAAAACGAGGTCTGCCAAATACAGAACTCCATATTTGTACAATACATTTTAATAACATCAGAGATAACTGTCCTTTTGCTGCAGGAGATGGTGATTTCCTGTAAACTGTGTACGAACAATTCTCAATCAAAATGTCAAAACATTAAAGTTTTATACAAAAGTGCATCTCAGGTTCAATGAATGCAAAACATTTACATAACAGAATGCTTTAAAGTTTCGTATGATGCCACAGTGGCTTCCAGCTTGAGCAGAGAGCAATGGGACACTGCAAAGAAAACAAGAGGAGTACTTGGGCACTCTCCAGGAGAGCCAGGGACGGAGATTTGGAACTACGGTATATCCCCAAAACAGACTGAAATTATGTGCAGTCTTCTTGACCCCAAAATCCAAACGGATTTACTCCCCCACGCTGCGAAAACATATGAATAGATAACAAAACATAAAGAGAAAAAAAAAAATTCCAGTAATCTCCAGGCTTCAACGAGCAGTAAACATTGACAACAGAAATGTACAGGTTGAGTCAGTGGGCTGGAGATTTCCCCATGCTCTGAGAGCCACATGGGAGCTTCACGCCTCTGTTCACGAGCCAACCAGAGGAACTAGCCTTTTCCAAATCTGTGTCACTGCGTTTGCATATATCAGCATCCTGTCCTGTTTTTCTGTTCTGTGTTGTTTTTTCTTTCTTTTTTTTTTTTGCCTCTCGTCTGAACTCCAGCGCAGGCAGTGCAGATTAGTCGCACCGCCGTTCTCAGCTGGTCCTCTGGCAGCCATGTTACGACGGACACAGACAAGATCTCAGCCTATGCTGGTGAATCAAGCTTTTCTACCCCATAATGATTGACCATGTTAGGATACAGAGTGACATACTGCGCAGTAGGAGTGGCGCTGATGAAAAGAGTCCTCCTGACAACACTTGCCGGTTCCTACGGCTTCCTACGCTCTCGCTGGCACCCTGTTTCTCCTTTACACAACGGGTTGAGTCCCATCTGGTCTGATTGACAACATCATTGATATTTTTTCCCCCCTTTCTCTTTTTTTGGACAAACATTTTGAACTGTACATTGGCAAATACTGTATAAGATTGCAATATAGCTGTAGTTAAGCAACACATGAAGAATTCTATGTACAAACAAGTTGGCTTTTTCTTTATTTTTGAAATAATGGTTAGTAAAGAACGGAGAGGGTTCTTTTATGTTCTTTTCCCCTCTCGTTCTTTTATTTTCTTTGCTTTTCTTTTTTCTTGCTGTGGCATGGTTCCTTGTGGTGAAACTGAATCGAGAGTTCAGTGCAAGACAGTCAGTGGGAAACTGCGCTGACGGTAATTGGCGGTCAGGCATTATTCTCTGCGTCATGTGATCCTTGTTCTCGGCCACGGCGCTGATCTTTGCCATGTTAGCTGCTGTGCTGAGTCAACGAATGGTTCTGCAAGGACACACAAAGAAACAGGGGGAAACATTATGATCACATACAACAAATGTATCTTTCATTCTCTGTTTCTTTCATAAAAGGACATTGGGGACATCATTTGTCCCCCTTACCAAGGACACTGATGTTCTGCACCTTGAAATGTATTTTAAATGTAATGATTAACAAGCACTTTTCATTATCTCGACATTCAAACATATTAAGCATTCATTATCCAGATCCAATTAACTTGCACAGGAGTCAAATCTACGTGTGGATCAATGGTGGTCGGCTTTGGGATTAAGCATAGTTAAGTCGTAGTCTAACACAAAGACACAAGACCGCTGACAGATAACATCCCATTCCTCAGAAATCCTGCCTCCCGATCAAAGACCGTGTCCATGGAAACAAATCCATAACGAGGCACGGGCACACCTGATGGAATAACATCCTTAGAGTCTTGTTTATCCAGCGCCTACACGTATTGAATGTGCAGAAAAAGAAATACCTCATGTGCAGGTGAGGCCGTTAAAGATTTGATCCTCCGCACTTTGGTAAATATGTAACGGAGCACAAATCACTATGACAGGATAACAACTCTGTTTTGCTGTATCTCCCAAATTTATGCAGGCACACACACAGGCCGTTGAGAGTGGTTGTAGTGGGGCAGCTGTGCCAGGTTCTTTAAAGGGAGTGTGGACCAGGGGGTGTGTAACTGGTGTCCCTGGTGGGCTGAATCCAGGTCATCTTTTGAAGTGACTGCTAATCCCTTTAATGCAAACTACATGCCCCACTTGCTGCGCTCTGTTTAAAACACGGCCTTGGACTCTCTAAACTGGCACGGACTAGACACACCTGTCACAGAGTCATCAGCACGCATGCATGCACAAATACACACACGCCTCGGCGCACACATACATTTTGTCCTGCACATAGGCGCAGAATTAAAGGACGTGAAAGGCCTTTTTTTTTTTTTTTGCAGCTTAACTAAAATGTAAGATTCCTGCAACCTCAGTGAGAAGGTTTACCAAAGCAGTCACCTTCAGTCCTGTTGGTGCGGAGTCCCTCGGGCAGCGACTATTAGCCCCCCTTGCATTCATTCCTTCCCTCTTTACCCTTTCAGCTGCCTCCATATAAAGCATTTAAACACCTCGACAGCTTTCCTTTCAGCTAGGGCGATTACTTCCCGACAGGTGGGGTAATAAGCTGTTTGACGGGGAGCAGTAGTGTGACCCCTGTAAGGGTTAGCGTGGCTCGCCTGGGCCCTGCTCTCCCTTTTTTAAAGAGGCGGCCCCGGACAGCTCCTCTGCTTCCCTCTCTCCTCTCTTGCTGAAATAAAGCTCCTTTAAGTGAGTCTGGGAGGAGACTCCCAACGGGACGCTCTCTCTCTCTCGCCCCACCTCACCTCCTCCCCCTCCTCACACTCCACCAACCCCCTACCCCCCGGTGAAGACATCCTTGGCGTTGCTGAGGAGGGACAGGAGCACGGCAACCTTATTAATGAATGCGGCCCATTACCCGTCAGCCTGGCTCCTCGGCGACTCCCAGAAGCCCCTGCAGTACGTGACTTCAAATGGCAGGATATTGACACGAGGAGAGCAAAGCGGCTAGGACTGAGTGTGTGTGCCCGAGTTAGTGTGTGTGTGTGTGGAAGAGAGAGAAACAGAGAGAGAAAAATTGTGCTCAACTGAGTGTGCATGCCTTTGTGTGAGTGTGCCAGTGCGTCTAGGTGTGTGTGTGTGTGTGTGTGTGTGTCTGTGGACCCCAAAGGAACGTAGCTCCTTGGATATAATGTAGGGCTCGTAACAGCTATTAGAGGGGAAAATAACCCCTCTGGGGAATGGCTCCCCCCTCTGCATGTCCCAGCTCTGTCTGACACACACTGCATTCTACCTTTTCCTTAAACATGCCAGGAGTTTTCTCACTGAGGGCTTTCTCAAGGACGGTGTTAAACGACTTCAGTGGCTGTGGCAGCCATGCAGACTAAAGGGAAATAGAGGAAAAGAGGGGGAAAAAAACGTTAAAAGAAAATGAAACTGATACCTTTATCTCTGTGGATACTGAACTCCGCAGAGCAGCTATAAACTGTTCTGTGTATGAGTATGGAAGGTGGAAGGGAGGGGGGAAGGAATTCACTTTCCAATCTTCATCCTTGTCAAGTTGTTCAAGTACCTCTGCACCGCCGCTGTTTAACTTAAATACTTAGCCAGCCACAAATGTCAAATTAGATGTGAAACACATATTTCACATCTTGTAGAGGAAAATGACCAAAATGTCCACTGCCCCAGCAAGGAGGATGTCACTAATGGTGTCACACCAGAATCGCTGCAATTTAGGATTAGATGCCCTCCATTAAGCCTTTTAGCTCTCATCCTAACTCCCTCCTTCAATGCCATCCTATTCCCCCTGAAACTCTGCCATTCCTCTTATCATCCATTTCCTTCCCTTCTATCCAACCCTTAATCTCCTCCTCGATCCTTTCAACCACCTGCTGGCCACACAGGCCTGCTGCAGGGCCCAGTTACCAGCAGTGTTCAGGTAAACCATAGCAGTCAATTCTCCACTAAATTAAATTTTGCTCTGATCAATAATGCGCACCCGCTTCTCCCTTATGAGGACTGGCTGCATTGGCTCGGAGCGAGCCTCTTCCTCCTCTCCTATTCTCTCACCGGCTCTGTGCCACCATTAAAACCACCACTTTCATCTGATTACATCACCCTACTGCAACGCCCTCAGGGGTAGCAGGAGAGGAGGGGGGAACATCCGGCGGGGGTCTTGTGTACCCATGCAAACAGGTGCAACATGTCTTAGGAATTTAACACTGCTGCAGAGAGGAAGAGGGTGAGAAAAAAATGGGGAGCGATTGGGGAAGTGAAGAGAGCGAGAAAGAGCGAGCAGGCTGGGGAGTTGATTTATTAACTAATCATTCTTTATGTCGTTCCCCATTGCTCTGGTCTCCATCGATATCACCCGGTCTCCAGTGAGGCAACAGAGGTGCATCTCTTACATCAGCTCTGCAAAGGAAGTCCAGCGGACTAGCAGACACATTCTCCCTTTCATCTGATCCCGCCGTATTAAAGACAATCTTCACATTGTCCAACATCACAGAGAGGAGATGTAGCAGCTTAATAGCAGCGCTAACAATGTTTGATTAGCATAATGTTAATACCTGCAGAGCACATGGTAAGTACATTGCGTCTGCTCTTCTACCTGGTGTTATCCAGCATGTAACATTAAACCCAGGCTTTATCGAGTGGTTAGAGAGCTGAGTGAGCAGTAACGACTTTTTAAGCCACGGCCCGTTCAAGTCTAACAAACAAAGCAGTGTGAGGAGCTAAACTCGGAACTGAACAGAATTTGTCGCATCATGTAGCCCTGAAAAATGTATTTAACTATATATAAAAAAACATGTTTCACATAATTTAAATGTGTGCATGAAGTTACACTTAACCCTCAAAAGACTGGTGCAGTGTCTATGCTAGGCTGGACATTTTCAATAAATACATTTGATAACTTTGGTATCATTTATGCTGCAGACTAGCTTCAATTTGTGACCGTACCATCTCAGTTTGAGGTTTCTGATCTGTAAGGCGTCTTTACAACAATTGGCATATCATCATGTGATAGTTTGGAGGTATTCTCTGATAATATTGTAATTGTAGATTTCTGACAAATAAACTTATAACACAATGTAACAAAAATATATTTATACCCTCCACTACCTGTAAGTCCTGGCTGTGCTTGTGGAGCATGTTTCCAGACAGTTTTACTCTCTCTCACAGAGACAAAGGGAAGGTTGACCTGTGTTTGTTACAGGAGAGGCGTTTGATTGCACTCTGTTGGAGGAATGTGAATCGACCCTCTCCTGGCCGATGGTTGAAAAATTTAACAGCAAGTTTGGCTCTAAAAAACCTCCCCATGTAGTGAGGAAGAAAGCTTCTGAATTTGTTTATATTTGGGAGATGTTTTTGGAATTTGTTAAAAAATGTGATGTTGAAGAGGCTCTGGAAGTGTGAGGTGAAGGATATTAACTGAAGAATGTGTCCAAAGCATAGGTCTAAATGTGCCTTTTTTATAAGCTTTTAGTTATTTATCAATTTTGTTTTCATTTAATATGGATTCTTTTTTTGTATTTTGATTATTGTAAATAATACATATATTTTATTTTATATAATGCCATATTTCTAATTGAGGAGACCTATAATTTGTACTTGTTAAATGTATTTAATCAATTCTGCATTACTTAAAGATTACTTAAAGACATTTATTTGAGTCCAACAGTGAAAAATAGATTTCATTTTGTGAGTCATGCAAGTCTTAGTTACAGTAAAGGTTCCTCATTAACGAAACTATTTAATTAGAAGAGTTAAGCACATTTATTTTAACCCCTGCAGCTAAAGTGTCTTATTTGGTTTATCTATAATCAAAAAATTAAAGTAACGGTCTAAACTGTAAACATCCCCCTCTAAGCTCTGATTAAAAGTCTTATCAGTCTCTCTTACCCTGCATGGCTGACATACGGTAAAGTCTGCATAGCTGCATCTGGAGCACGGGGAGTGTGCACAAAACCACTGAGACCTGTGCATACCCGTAGTCATCACTCAGGAATTTAATTAACGCATAAGAGAACGTCATCAAACGATACTAAAACAAAGAACCTGTGGTCTTTCTTTGAGGCTCTGAACTGCAGGGTGACTTTAAGCAATGGATATTTAGGCTAATTTATGCCTGTGTAATGATTGGAGGAGAGATAAGCGACAGTATTGACCGCATTGCTTCCTGGGTGATTTTGTGAAAGTTCTGCCACCGTGTGAAGCGTTTTCTTATCGCTCAAAACTGCTGTGGAGAGAGACAAGAGTGGTGCATTCTGCCTTGATCTTTAATGGTGTGTTGAACTCGGTCCAGTATTGACTCAGTCCTCCCTTTGTGCATTCCCTACTGTTGACCAGTCCACTGAGGGAGTAATCCTTTCCAGCTTTGACCTCAGGCCAGGCTTACTGCTGGCTAGTTTAGCCAATGAAGAACACAATCAAATAAATAAATAATACAGCAGTTGGCATTCTCCACAGTCATCACTTATCAGGCCGTAGGGAGGGTTGACCCCAAACACTGTTGTGCCACAACCGGCCTGGTCTCCTTGGTAACAGACTGTCTTGTTTGAAGTGAGGTGCCCGGGGAGTCATGGTCATACAGTAACAGCACTAGGCTAGGGTGGAGTTGACAACAGCGATGGATTTCAATGTCTTCCATGTGTGTCATATTGCGCCCGGTGAAATTTGCACTGAACGCTTGTAAAAATATATAATAAATCCATAATGCCTGAAATGCTTTGATTAGATGTCTAACTACCCCAACCGAATGCTTCTGAGGTGTAACCGGAGATGACGGACCACCCTTTTTGTGGGCTGGTGCTTTGTAGCTCCAAATGATACTCATTACCCTGTCTAAGTAGACAAGTGAATGGTACTAGAAACACACTATGCAGTGATCCCGCTGTTTGACTGAGGTAGCAAAACAACTGCACAACTGCTGTGTTATTATGGGGCCTCATTAAGTGAGGAGAGAGTGGGAGACGGGGAGAGGGAGAGAGGGAAAGCAATAGAGAGAGGGCCGGCGAGAGGGAGAGAGAGAGAAAAAAAGAGAGGTAGAAAAAAAACACAAGAGAGCGATACAAACTGTATTCTGAGGTGATAGCAACACACAGATGCCTTTCCAGCCAAAATGAAGACTATGACTAAAGAACCCAATTAAGGGCTTTCTTAGGGGAGCCATCTTGGGAGGGGGATGGGTCTTCCTGGGACATGAGCCCTGGGCTACATCCTCTAATTAGACAGAGCGAGGGGGGAGGATCTCTGCCTGTCACTGGGAGGGAGATGGGGTCCATGGGGTTCCACATGTCAGTCCCAGAAACAAAACACAATTACTCTCACATTTAACCACTTCAGTCAGGGACAGACTTTGACTAGGGATGCTACACAGCGTCTGGCCCCCACTCCTCCCTCTCCCGTGCTGCTAGATATGCCACTTCACAAATGCGGAGATTTTTGAGGACTAAATTTTCTCCTGCATTTCTACGGGCAGAGTCTATCTGCACTCTCATGTTTTCCCAGCAAAATGGAGGAGCGAATCAGGTAAATGAGCTTTTAATTGACCAGTGTCATTCAGCATCCTTTCCCAAAGCTGAACAGTTAAATTACTTTGGTGTTGCGGCGTGCGAATATGAAATTCGAGAGGGAATAATTGTTCTAATGCTGTTTATTTTGGCCTCTGCTGCATTTTGTTAACATCAACAACATAATAGACACTTGAAAATCAAATCACTACAGGCAGTAAATTAAAGCTGCAGTGATTTTTCCTGAGAAGCGCTTAAAATGCCGTTTATCAAAGTTGTTGAAAAAGTCAACTAAGGAAAGTAAAAGAGACGTGTTTGAGGGAGAGATCCGGTGATGGATTCCAGCACAGTACACCAAGCGCCTCCTCTTTGTTTGGATTTAACTTTCCCCAGTGGTGCAACACAGGAAAAAGAAAAAAAGAACAGCTCAAAGGCTTCTGGGAGTTTTTGTCATGTCTCCCTCCAGACAATGTGTTTGCATGCACATATCAGACCCTGGGAGAGACAGACACAAAGACAAATACATACAGCACGCACACAGATGTATACACACACACACACGCACTGAGAAAGAGAATATCCTCCCAGGATCATTAGGTCTGTCATGCTGTCTAATTCTGATCCACCTACAAAACTAGAACACCACTATTGTGATACATCACTAGTCATCTAAGGGTGTTTATGTCCCCGTTTACAGTGTGTGTACAGTGTTGTACATAATTATAAATAAGCTTAAATATTAATGATGGCGCCTCACAAGCAGCTGTTTTATTTTTTTTTTCTAATTCATTGTTCTTTTATTTTGTAGTGCAACTTTTTGAAATGGTGACAGAATTCTGAGCACCTGGGGTGATGAAGAAGAAAACAAGTTGTCATATAAAAGGAAAAAAATATATATACAACTTTCAAAAGCGTGAAGAGCTGTCATACTTGGCAGATCAAGATATTCAGAGAAAATGGGGTGTTTGAGAGCCGCATAGGGACAAACACATGAAGCTTTGCTTTTGTGCGACACTTTTGGGACGCGGGGCAGCTGGGGCGTTTTTGGGGGCATATTTTAAAATTCATACAAAAAAAAAAAAGAAAGAAAAACTTCTGGGGAATTAAGTCTCTGTGCTTCAAGCTGAAGAGTTTATGAAAAGTAGAGGGGAAAGAAAGGCCTAAAATGTTGTTTTGAAGAGCCATCATTCAGAGAATAAACTTATATATAAAAATGCAGCAAACTGCAAACACACTGTGGATGCATTTAACCCATTTCATGCACTTGTTTCCTCTACTGCCCTCTCTCCCCTCCTTTCTCTGCGACTGCCCATCTCTCATTTTTTCTCCTTATTTTCTGTCTTAGACGGACATGCATAGCTGTTTACACCGGGTGACCGTGAAGCCTATAAATATGCTTAATTAAAACAGTGGAATTGGTCACAGCTTGGCAATAATGGCTATCACACGGGGAGAGGAGAATCTCATTTGTGTGGGGAAGTAGAACATGATGCAGATGTGCTCTTGTCACTTTCAGCACTCATTAAGGCCAGGGAGCTTTGGATTGTCTTTGAAGGAATCCTTTTAAAAGACACTCCAATTAAGGTACGTGTCCTGCGGGCGTCTGAGGAGAGGGAGAAGTCATACAGTACCCCAGTCCTTTCCACTCCTCCGTCGATCGCGGCACGACTTAACACATGACTTACAATCTCGTGTCACTTCCAAAGAATGATAATGAAATTGGAGGATGGAAGGGGGAAAAAAAAGACAGCCCAGCTTAAAAGGACCGAGGGAATCTCACGCAGAAAATGTCATCTTCAGTGTTGTGTAACTTCAATCTCATTGTCTTGTCTTTGGAGGAATTGGGATCGTTGGGAGAGAAGCCTCTGATTGCAGCCCTCCAGTACACCGCATCCATCGCTGGAGGAGCTGAACTTGTGTGTTTCTTCACAAATGAACTGCACTCAGAGAAATGTCAGATTTAAGCTGTGGCTAATATACTGCGAATCCATCAGTTAATGAATCTGGCTAATTAATCCAGCCTAGCAGCATTGTCAGTGGCTCAGTTCCTTTCGCATTGTGAAAAGCTACTGTATCTGCAGCCCGCGCGAAGGGAGAAGGAAGTTTATTATCAAGTTTCACATTGCAATGTGGCCTTTGCTAGAACCCAGGGACTTTTTCTTTTTTTCATAAGGGGGTAGCTGCTTTTAAAATGACATGACAGTGGGTCTTATTTGGGAGAGAGGATGCAGTGGAGCCGTGTCTCCTCGTTGCTCAAGGGGTGGGCAGTAGTTGAGGGTCAGAGAGAGCGCTGCACAGCGAGCCCGCTTGCCCTCCCCATCAGCACCTCATGAAATATCTAGACTTTGCTCCATATTTTAATGGGGTGAGGGAGAGAGATGCGCAGGGTGGAGGCAGTGTGAGTGTGTGTGATGGTGGAGGGGAGTCCTCTGGAGAGTTTCGAGGGGAATGGTGGTCTATGTATCTCAGTGCTTATTTTTTTTGTCTCTGAAAGAAAGAGGAAAGAGGGAGAGAGAGGGAGAGCAAGAGAGATTATTCTCCTTTGGAATCTGGATTCTGGGGCACACAGGCCCAGGAGTCAGTCAATCTGGCCAGTCTGAGGGGGGCGGCTGGGCGGGGGGTCCTAGGAGGGCTGATTAGACGGATGCTCTCCCATCATCCATCTCGACAGGCTGGCGAAAATTGGCTAGCCCCTCGCAGGGTAGAGTTCACGGGGGGAGGCGGTGGGGGAGGATGTGGAGCGGTGCACTGGATACCTGTCACAGCCTTTGGTCTGTTTCAGGATCTCAGCAGCAAATTAATAAAATATCGTTCCTGCTTCCCTTTACCTGCCGTGGCAGCTCTCCCTCTCGCCGCTCCTTCTCCCAGCTTGCACTGGCCCTTTGACCCCTCCGACTACTGTGAGAGATGAGGAGCCCAGGCAGCCTGTGAGTGGGCCAGAGTGTCAGGGAGAAATGGGGAGAAACTCCAAACTCAAGACCTGGCAAAGAGAGAGAGCTTCCACTTCTCTCGCTGCTGGAAGACAGCTCCACTTCAGACAGACTGACAAACGACTGCCCCGTGTCAGTGAGATATTTTGAAGTGTGATGCATGGGAAATGGCAACTGCAAACAAACAACAACTAAAAACAAGACTCCAACCTGCACTTTGTTAAAGGGACAGTTCACACCCAAATCAGAAATCTGTATTTTTCCTCTTACCTGTCTGGCTATCTAGATTATTTTGGTGTGAGCAGCCAAGTGCTGGAGATGTCGGCCAAAGAGATATCTACCTTCTCTCCAACATAATGGAACTAGAAGACACTTGGCTTGTGGCACCAAAAAAGATAACGACTTGTCCGCTCTTGGCATTAACAACAACTAAAACTTTTTTACATTGACTAGCTTGTTGCCTTACATTCAAAAGGCTATAGTCACAGAAGCTCTGCACTAACAGTCTGTTGTTATGAGGCAGGTTTTAGTTGCTGCAGTATGCACGGCAGTGCACGACAATTTTCTGTATGTGAGGGATTTGTAAAAAAAAAAAAGTGACATGTTCAAGTTGTGCAGCTCACAAAAGAGTTAAGTGTTTGCACATAAGTTGATATCCAAAAGTTATTGAACATAACATCATCTTCAATGAGCTAACAACATAATAAAACTCGCAAATTATTCTATTCAACTGGCGTAAATGAGACGACTGATGAGATCACAGCTCTGCGCTTGTTGGAGGAGGCGGGGCTACAGTGGCGTGTGCTTCAACTTGTTGTCGAAGAAAAGAGAAAGCAGAATGTGCCTCTTGTAGCATGTATCGATACTAAATTTTTTTCTGAAAACATTAAAAAAATTCAGAGATGACATGTATCGACGTGACGAAAACAACCTTTTGACTTTTTGGCCCCTTTGAGCACCACAAATGCATGTGCCATCTAGTTTCATTACATTTAAGAGAAGGCTGAAATCTTTATAGCTAGACTCTTTGCAACTCACACCAAAACAATCTAGATTGTTAAATAGCACTACAGGTAAAAGGACAAAATATGTATTTTTGATAATGGGGTGTACTGTCTCTTTAAAGGCTATGACCTTAAAAGTTCCAGGAGTTAAAAAAAAGTATGGATTACAGAAAAAAAAAAGCTTTGAGTGGTCAGGGTATAAATAAACTCTAATGTTGTGTATTTCTCCGTATGAATATGACGTACGCATCTATATGAGCTCCATATGTGTTTGAGAGAGCGCGAGCATGCACTCCCATGGGACTGCCTCCAGAGCATGGCACAGGGTGAGCGTAATGATCGTCTTATCCCCCAAGCTCATTCCTGCTCTCCTTTCATAACCCCTTGTTTCACAACAAAGTGCCAAAGGTCTTTCATGTTCCACTCTTGTCTTTTTCGCACAGAGTGTAAAACAATATAATCATGCATGAAACAACACCTCTGGGAGGTGGAGATCACTTCATTCCAAAAAATGTCAAACAGAAAAAGTAGGCAAACATCCCCAGGTTATTCGGGATTGTTTACAGGTACCTGCTACTACACTTGCTATACAGAGAACACTCCTACCAATGAGAGATGAAAATGTGATAAATAGGAGGCCTTGGCATGAATGAAAAGACTACATGTCTGCAGTTTGGTGGAGCACGAGGCTTGTTAAATAGCCTTCTCTGTGGTGGAGTTACATGTAGGTGGATCAGGACTTGTTTTATTCATGGTTGCGATGCTCAAATGACCAGCAGATAATGATCACATTCACCTTCCTCCTGGCAGACACACGCCTCTGTGTTTACAACCTGAATCTCAATATGAAAATCGTTGCCGATCAATGGGCGGCCAAGCCCTGGATACATCCTCTGGCTACCTGCTAATACATAGTGCTGCTAATCCAAGTAGCAGATAGATGTGCTTGGAGGATGTGATCAGGAGCTTTTGGTTTCTCTTTGCGCTTTTAGGCGAATTAAGAATAATTTCGACGATTGGGCTAAACACGGTGGTTATACCCTACTCATATTTTAATGATTCAGTTTCAAAAGGTAATAGAAACAGATCTGAATATGAGAAGTGTGCCATGTGTATGGTAGAGAATCCCCCAAACAAAACAGAGCTGCTTGAAAACACCACCACAGTGAAATAATATAATAAGGTCTGTTTCATTTTTTCAGGTTCTCCAAGGACCAGAGAAAAAGATTGCTAGAAAATGGATTATCTCTCTAACGTTGCGAGTTCATAAGTCCAACTACTAACTTTGTTGAAGGGCAGATACGGTCTCCCAGAGGACAAAGCTCATATTTAGCCATGAGGCCTCCTCTGTGATTAGGAGGGGAGATGCAGGCATATTGACTCAACTGTGTTTTTGCCTCTGCACTGTATGTAATTACCTCTTCAAAAACGAACATTCCACTAATCCTCTAATTCCAGATATTTTAGTGCTCTGCCGGTCTAATAAGCAAATCAAATCATATCTGCACATCACAAATGAGTTTTGGAAACGGACTGAAATAATTCCTTCTGAGTCTCTCATCCCAGCCGGGATAGAAGGGATAGCGGGAGTGCGGTGAGCGGTGTTTAGTGTTTGTTAAGCTGTCATGTGTGATTAGCGGCCGCAGCTTCTGCTGGTGGCTCTTTTGCTACGCCAGCCTGAGGCTCACCTGTAACTCTGTCTGGAAGAAGAACTTCTGTGGGCACTGCGAGCAGTCGTAGATCTTATCCTCCTGGCCGTGTGCGGAGAAGATGTGCTGCTGGAGCTTGTTGGCCTGGACGAACACTGTTCACATACAAGGAAAGAGACACGGGGACAGAGAGAAGAAATTTAAGAGCGTTAGTCCGAGAGTTTGTGCAAGTGTTGTACGTACTGCACTTCGATAAAAGTCACTGCAAGATGCACATACTCCGTTTGAATATTTCTACAAAGCAAAGATCAGAAATGTTTTCATCACCCTTTAGCTTTAGAGGAGTATAATGAGCATTACAGTCTCCATAAGGAGGAAGTTGGGGTGGTTGGATGGGTCAAACAAGCACCAGACTCTTACCCAAAAAAACAGTATCGTGTCCTGTGAAAAACTTAAAGTCAACTTGGAGTAAATTTTTGTAAAATTTTGTATCTTCCATAAGTAAATAAGCCAAATTGTTAGGTCACTCTCTATGTACATCATGTAATACAGCAATTCTTCTTCTAATGTTGCATCCAGTACTTATGGTTATGTAGTGATGACACGTGTGTAGTGCATGTTACACATTTTTGTTAATATATGTGAGTTCATAAATGTAAGTTCTGTATGTTTTTCTATATTTAGTTTTTACATGTGTCAAATATTCTGTTTATTATTTACTCTGTATGTAGTTCTTATCAGTTTTTGTGTGATGTCTGTGTTGCTCATTACATGTACAGCACTTTGAGGCATGCTTTTGTATAATTAGGCTACAATAAACCGTGACTTGACTTTATTTTTATATTTTAACTCAAACCTAAACGTAACCACTTAGTTTTAGTGCCTTTTTTTAGTGTTTTTTTTTCTTGCTTAAACTTTAAAACCACCACAGGAGAGAGTAAGAATTGGTTGCAGTGATTCAAAAACGTTGAGATTCAATGGATCTGTGGTTCAGAACTGTCAAGATTCACCGCAATTGTAGTTTGTACAGTAGAAACTTACAAAGCCAGCATTTATTCTGGCGACTGTGGTAAATTAGAGTAGAGGCTTGTTTCTTGCATTAAGGGAACAAAGGCAGCATCATAATTGCATCTGCCTGAATAAAAATTGAAGACAGACTATGTCAAATGGCAAAGAAAATGACTTAATTACAAACAAATGAATGCACTATCAACAATAGAAAAAAACACTGTTATGAGCTATATAATTGAAAAAAAAACAGAGAACAATTTAGATGTTAACAGTGAAGCTGAAGTGGTCATATTCATGGCACTAGAGCTAGCGGATGCATAATGTTTTGGGAATAATGATGCTCTTTATTTAGCACTACTGTGGGGACAACAAGCCAGAAAATAAACAACCACAAAAAATTGGCATGGCTTCAAGTGCAAAACATGGCCTCCATTAGTCTACATCGCTAATTATATTGACAATATAAATATTCATGGTGTTGCGCTACTTATTCATGCAAACTCTGACTGCATTCACCATCATATAAACACACAACTCGCTGGCACTTAAAACATATACCATACATTTGTGCTTTAATTAAGCCATAGTCCACACTGGAGAGCTAAGGGGGAAGCAATTGTGTGCGTCTTGAGTGAATGTGTCTTGCATGTGTGTGTGTGTGTGTGCGTGTGTCTGCATTCTCCAAGGAGCACTTCAAACATGCCGTTTGTTATCCCAGACCCTTGTGCTTTAAGGATGGCTGTCTAATCTCAAAGGTCTGGATGCTCTGGAAAAGTTAGCATGTGGGGGCTTCATTTGAATTTCTTACGGCTCAAAATAACTTTTCTTCTAATGCATGCACCGTGGGGCCACAAGGAGAGGGAGGGAAAAAAAACGCACAGCCACAAAAGGTGAGGTGTCTGTCGGAGATGGCTTTGGGGTCGCTGCAGCCCCGTGGCGGGGCTCTGCAACATTAACGTGTCCCAATTTGAGCTCACCTGGGAGAGCGGTTATTAATTATTGAGCTGCGTACACTTGAGACGCTCTGGGTTTCATTGAATGTCACACTCCTGACCTGGGAAATAAAAGTTTGGATTCAAAGCAGACACACTGTGGTGATGCTTTCAGACTGCTAATGTCTGGGTGACAGCTGTCTCTGGAACATGGCAGCATGTTAACCAGAAATGAACAAACCTCCTCTAATGAACAAACAACAACTCCATGGTCCATTTCTGTAACTAATGACCACAACAATATGAAGACAAACATAATTGCAGATAGATGGCTGGTTTTACAGTCTGCTACAAAACATTGCCGCTCAAGGTTAAGGCCCCGGCCATCACGCACATTTGTGCCTCTGTTATGCTCCAAAAACGATGACAATTTTCTTTGTGGGGAATACATGCCCTGAAAGACAAAATGGGCTGATAAACAATGGCTCTTTTTCTTTTGCTGTGTTTTGTCTGCATATACTGTACAGAAGCAGGTCACGGCAGCTGCAGGAAGCCTTCATTATGTCTTTGGCGAGCAGAGGAAAAAGTCAATACAGCAAAAATAAAAATGGATTCGAGACTTGGGGGGCCTTCAAATACTGTACAATAGGGCCAAACACAACTGAGATGTCAAGTTAGCTGATGCTCGCTGTTTACATGCATATCTGGTCCAGGGCCAGCAAGAGACACATTTAATCAGCTATGCATTTATCAATTTATAGCTCGGCATTCATTCATATGCAAGTGGACAATGACAGCTGATTTAAAGTGGCAGAGCCTAAAAGGGACTAATGGCACTTACGAGTCTCCTGTAGGAACAATAAATACTAAATGGACTTTAAAGACAAAGATGTAAATGGAAGCCCAGCAACTATTTAGATAATGCATATAGTTAAAAGTATAATATGTAACATTTGCAACATTAATTGTGTACTTAAAATCCTGAATTAACTTTGTTTATCCAGTTTTAAGCCACATTTCTGTGAAACACTTGATCGTTTTTAACTATATATTTCAACTGGATGAAGGATTTAAGTCATTGGACATTTGGATATTAAGTTATCAGAGAAACAAGCTGAGCAAAGGTTAGCGGCAGCTCGGCTCGCAACGTGAAACTGCTTTATTCAGTGTGTTTTACAGATTTAATGACATGGTCCGCTCCTGGTTAAACCTCCTGAACAATAAACACTGAAGGAATTCTAACCGGCAGAGACTGACTGTAATGATCACATCGCTCCGCCTTTTGATCGAGAGACACCTCGCGGCAGAAAATTACATCTTGCATGTTTAAGTTTTGACATTTGTACAGGCTTGGGGTTAAATAAATGATTACGAATGAAGAGAAAAAAGGAAATGACTCGGTGAAATGAAGACTCTTTCTTTGTCCTCATCATCAAATTAGCATGCAACATGTAACAAAGCTGGAACAGACAATGTGGGGACACTGTATTGGTATTTGGCAGCACGAGTCACATATGAAATATGCCATTGCAATGCCCATTTAGAGGAGGAACAGAGGCATGTCTTCCTAGAGGGTTAAAATGAGGACATAGAGAAACGGGAAAGAAATAATCCAAAACCACATCCAAACAGGATCAGTGGCTGGCCATTGTGTCTCTCCCTGCTGAGAATGAGAAAGAATAAGGGAGGGAGAGCGAGCGGGAGCGAGAGAGAGAGAACTTTGTGGAGTTTGTTGGCCGTGGAGCCAGAGCAGAGCGAAGCTGAACAGAGCGCTGAGCCGGGTTGGGCGTCAGGGGTGTCAGGGCTGAGGGGGCTGAGGGGCCAAGGTCTCCTCGCTGTGGGGGATATTAAGCCCTCTGATTAGATCTCAGGGGCCGCCCATGGCAGACGTCTCCTTTACTACAGGCCCCAGCTCATCTTTATTTTGGCAGGGTGGTGCTCTCTGCAGGCTGCACTGCACCAATACTAAGCTGTTTGTGCAGGGAGGGAAAAAAAGTTTATCCTTTTTTCCCCCTTTCTCCTTTTCATTTATTTATTCGTCTAGCCTACATGTGTTCGTTTCTGCTTAATCCAAGAGTTCACAATGCAGAGGCTGATCCAAGTGTTCTGCGGCAACACAAACAAGTCGGCTGTGTAAGTTGATTTGGAGCTATAAGCTGATAACTACTAATTTTGAGTTAAAGCTAAGCCTATGTCTGGGTTTTTTGGGGATGTAAGATGTCATAATTCTAACATCACGCACCAGCAGAACGTGGGCAGCAACTAAACAAAAAGCCAATTAAACTACTGTATTTGTCAGACTCTTGCGGATTTGCATCCTGTAGTTTTTCAAGTTTGTACTTCACGCTGTGACATAAGTAAAAGAAAAGCGCGCACACACACATGCACACACGTACGACTTTCATCAGGCACACTTTCTTCTGTTTTGTTTGTCTTAAGCACATATTCCCAATCACAATTTCCACACCAGCCCTCACTACTGCTCCTAAGGGTGCAGGCAGACACTTCTAGCTGCAGGCTCCCCCACTTCTGAAACCTGTCAAATCTGTCCTGGGAGAGTCAGCCTCCCTCTCATCATCCAGGGGCTTATGGACCTCTCTCCATTTACCCTCCCTCCCCTACACAGTTCTCTTTTCCTCCTTCTCTTCCCCCCTTTCATCTCACATCCAAACTTGCCAGTTGCAACGTTCTCAGCTTCCTCCAAGTTTTGTCTCCTTTTCTCCTCTATTTTGTCTCCCCTCATCTACCGTCTACGACTTACTTTTCCTCATTCTTTCCTCCGGTCTGTTTTGTGGTATGGTTTGTCCTCTCTCCGCTCCCTTCGGGGCGGATTGAGGATAATCAGGTATGTCAAAGAATGACAATCACTCTCTGCCTCCCACTGAGTTTTTGGGTCGCGGGGGGGTAGATCAAACTAAACATGGGCATCGAGTGGGGATGATCTTTTGAACAAAGAGTAACCTTGTAAATCGAGTGTGCTCAATGACCCAGCCACTATTACTGGCACCACCTAGTTTGATCAAAGTTTTGCTTTAGTGTTCAGACTCATTATGTCTGTAATGGGGTTTTTTTTTTTTAACCTGCAAACCAAGTTTAGTGAATAGTGCACGCTGTGATTCATTACAATATCTCATCCACACACTGACTAAACAAAACCAGCTGAAACCTCATAGTGGATTAGAAAAAGGAGGATCTGGAAAAGTCCAAAACTAACTATTACAACAGCATTAAAAAATCTACATCTATATCTATATATAGATATATATTGGGTGTAATTCTGCTTAAAGAGTATTGTTATTTGTATATTTCTTATATAATACTTACTGTTTGTACTTTTAATCCAACCCTGTCACCTTAAAAATAAAAATATTACTTGTTTGTTTTGCCAGCAACTTTTTGAGGGTTCACACTCTATGCGTGTTCAGGTTTACGCAGCAAAACCACAAAGGTTAAAGTTAAATAAAGTTTGAGGTTCCAGATAAATGTGAACAACATAAACTTGAACTCCAAGTCACTTTTGAACTTTATATTCAGAGATAACCTGAACTTAGCACTGTGAGTGCCGAAACAAATAATTAAATCATACTTTTCTGAAGCATTTATTATCATTTACGTTTATATTATTTCTGAGTACCTAAATATTTTCCAAAGGAAATATGTTTTGTTTTCTTAAATAGTATCGTATAACAATGTAATTTCTATTAAGGACTTGTGAATTAAGGACTTGTTATAAAGTATTTTACCTTTGTTTTAATTCTTCACGTAAAAAATTAAAAACATATTTTTCCTTTTACCTGTAGTGCTATTTATCAATCTAGATCCTAGGTTGTTTTGGGGTTGGTATTAGTATAAGTTAGTGTTTCTGTTTTGGGGGTGAACTGTCTCTTTAAATAAGTTCTGAATAGTTTTTCTATCTGTTAAAACTTGATCTGTTTTAAAGTAACAATAAAATCTGCCGGACTGAACACATACATAAACACTACATACATGTACTTAACAACATGCTATAAGTTAGGGTGTAAAAGTAATGTCTTCTCTCTACTTTATGCCAGGCTCAACTTGAAGAAATATTATTCAAGGACAGCTGTCAGCCAAACTCTCAGTTCCTCCTTTTCCTCCCAGTGCTCTGACTTCAGTCTGCCTGTCCCCTGCATCCCCAACAGAGGGAGGCCTTTCAGTCCATACATACTCTCCACAGCCTGCCTTCCCCGCCACCATAGGCCTTCGCCCATCTGTCTGTCTGCTCTGCGACCACTGTCCTGAGGGTGTACTCTGTCTCTCCCTCCTCCCCTCTCCCTCCCAGCATCCCTCTCTCTCATGCGCCGTGATCGATATGGACGCGGAGGGAGAGCGGGGACCTGTCTGTCAAAGCCGGCGGTGGAAAATGAAGGCTCAGATGAAGGAGGCATGCTCTGTATATTAAATGCCCAGACCCCTGTGAGGGGTGGAGGGGGGGGTTCGGGGTGGGGATATATCAATAGGCTTCTGCTAAAAGAGAGATAAGGCCAAAACAGCAATGAGAGGAGTCGAGCGGAGTGGCGGGAGGGGAGTGGAGAGAAAGAGAGAGGAGGAAAATGAATAAGGAGCTGAGTGGTGAGGACGATGAAGAGGTGAGAAATGTGAAAAAAAAAAAAGATATTTGAGCAAAATGCGAGCTAATGATGTTAACTGATGTAACAAGTGGAGGAGAGACAAATGAGTTGTTTTGGGCGGCGGATGGATAAGGAGGAGGAGGAGGAGGAGGAGCAGGAAGCGCAAAGGAGGGAAATGAGCTGAGGACCCAAAAAGTGCGAGGAAGAGTAAAGAGCTGAGAAGGGAGAAAGAGTGAAGAGCTGAAGTTAACGACTTTGCAGATTTCATTATAGAGATAGTTAACCCTGTTGACACTGAAGGAGGGCGCTATCCTCTCAGGAGGAGTCCGGTCCTTCCACCTCCACGCACAGAGACAGATGAGATCATTACAGCTATCAGCACCACTGCCATCCACAATTAGCACATCTCCTTTTCTTTCCCCACTCCTCCATCCCCCATCTCCCCTCAGCTCACACTGTCTTCCCCCCTGCTCTCTTTCCTCTCCCCCCCTCTCACCTCATGACACTTCTTTGGCCTTGATTTGGAGGCAATTTGACTAAATAAAAAGCCACATGCAGCAAACTGTTCTCAGCTTTAGCTGGCCCGCTTGCTTGACCTTTCCCAACTCATTTAGAACCAATTTGCCTTTTCACACTCAAAAAAAAAATTGTACAGCTTTGCATATTGAGAATGTAAATGTCTCTGAACATGTAGGTAAAAAAGAACTCTACCTTTCTAACACACACACATGCACAGAACATACCTGTAAAGCAGACCGGACACTTGAAGGTTCCTCCCATGCCCTCAAAGCTGTGCTCAATCAGGTGGCATTGAAGCTTCGCTGGTGAGTCGAACGACTGACTACAGAGCTTGCATTCATGGTTCAATCCTTCCTCTGCAAGGAAAAGAAACAACAGAAATACACAGAAAATCATAAGAAGGGAAATAAGCAGAGCGTGAATGGCAGAGGTCTCACTCTGCCTTGTTTCTTTTTTATTTTCCCCCCTTTTCTTTTCTTCTTTCACATGAAATTTAAATTCAACAAAATTTGCGGCCCCCTGCCTGTGATTTTCATGAGACAGGAAGTAATATAAAGTGTGATCTGCTCCCAACAGGCATAAATTAGATGACCAGCCGGGGTTCTAATCGCTCAGACAAGGCCTTGCACTTTGAACATGGTGAGCATCATCATTTTGATTAGCTTGCATGCAAAATTATTATTATTTTTTTTTGGTGTCTGCAAATTAAAACAGATTCTGAAGGAGGGCTAAATGAAAATGTGCGCTTTGAAAGGTGAATCAGAAACAAAAAATAAAGAAAGAATAGTTAAATAGTCTCATTTCAGATGTGTTGTTACTTTTACTGCAAAGACAAGAAAGTATTAAAACATAGTTTGTGAAACCTTCATATTCTGTCACCAAATCATCTTATCACTTCTCCCGTGTACATGCACCGACTGTCAGGGCTGCCAAAACAACTCTCCTTCCACATGTCAACATTTTTAATACTCTGACACGACAGTTATATCAAGAACGCTCAACATATTCCCAGTTTATCTGCTTGGCATTAGAATTCCCGACACGTCTATCTAAACATTACAGCCGAGGCTACTGATAGCTTGAATAAATGTCGTTCACACTGTGAACCTGCGCAATCATTTGCAGCACGGCAATGTGCTGACTCAGGCTTCCAGAGAACTGCCCATCTCCAGTGCGTCAATAAAAGGCATATACTCTCTACCATGGGGCCGGACTAGTGCTCTATCAAACTCCTGCCAACCTTGACACCAGGCCAGCTACTGCGAGGGGGGTGGGGTGGATTCACAAGGGACTCATCCGGGGTTTATCCCCAGGTCTCTACAGCCCAGTGCCCACCGCATAGGCCCTGGGTACCAGAAGCACGAATACGCAATCCACCTAACCAGCTGTGCCCGGCTCGAGCCCTGGAGGATCCGAGTAGAGGGTTAATCGAAGGTGCTTTAGGCAAATCTGGCAAAACATGTCTGCTGAGAAACAGTGCTGTATAATTAAATAGTAACCTGCATGAGTTTCTTTGACTATCAACCACTTAAAGCTGACCTGAAAGCTTTTGTTTAGGGATTACAGCTAGGTTTGTATGTGGGCTAACTGCTTGGGCTGGGAAATTAATCAAATTGTATTTTCAACTATGATTTTAGCTCTACAAATTATTGACCCAAATTCTGTTTCAAGATGCTCTAGTATCACTTTTATATCAGTGCCCTTTCACCTATAATCGCTGAGTTACTGACGTGATTATGCTAATTTTAGCATAATATTTGTTGCAGTGCACTAGAACATATTATTTTTCATATATTAAATATATGCAGTTTTCATTAGGCTGTGAACTAACATGACAACATAGTTGATCTTAATGACGTCTCCAAAGTCATTAGTAGTCATGTTAATTATCATGATCTCAACATTGCCAAAAATAATCATGATAATGATCCTAGTTGTGTCATTACATTTCTCAACTATCTCTGCACCTATTGATTCTGACTTATAGTGACAACTGCAACCCAGTGACCCCTGATGTTTCCAGGAAGAGAGCTGAATGGAAACAACTCCTGCAGTGCCAAAAGAAACAGTGTATACATATACATTTCCTGTAACATATTACCACATGTCCTTTTACTATTTTTTCCCAATAACATAAACATATGGCATTGCATAAACTTGTGTCTACAGCATAAAAACAAACCACACGGTAAGTAGTGCATCAGCACAAGTTGACAGACTACATTCCCTCAGGACTGTCTAGTATAAGGTAAAGGCTGATCAAAGCAGCTCATAGTGGTTTGAAAGGGGTCTGAGTTGATGATGTGTTCTGCTATCATGCATTTGACAGATGAGATATTCTGTAGCCTACATGTGCGTCTGAGTGTAGCAGCAGGCATCAGCAAAAGAGGGGAGAGGAGGGCGGCACGAGTGCAGCCGTGCAGCCGTGCAAGAGGATCACTGCCCTCTTTGATCACCATCCACATTGCTTATCTGTGTGAGGGTGTACACTAAGGTCAAGCTTGCTGCAGGGTTCATAGATCTGTTCTTCTGCCATATGCGCAGCCCTCATTTGACCCTAGTGCACAATGCTGTCCCTTTGGAGACCTGGCCTGCTTCATTATGCAGATAACTCTGCACCTGCCTGACTGACCTTGTGTGCGTGCATGTGTGTGTTTATGTCTGTGAGCAGGTGCATCAAGGGAAAATGGCAAAGGGATATTTATACAGTACGCTTCAAATTTGAAGAATAAGGTTGTGGTCACAAAGCCTGGATAAATGTCACAAATATATAGTTATTCTTTTTATAAAGGTATTATAGTTTTTGCTAATGGAAATGATTGTTTAAGTAATTCACAATTGGTGTGCAAGCATTTGGGATAGACTACAGTGCCCATGTTCATCATAATGCAGGAACAAGTCATTGAGTGCTCAGGTGCAGATCATTGATGTGTTCTAATAGATTTTGGACAACAATGGAGATCTATAGCACAGAGCAATGAGCCACGGTATATCTTTGGCTAGGAGGACTAATTTAAAAGTTTAAAATGTAGTAGTTTTAAAATGTTGAATATATATATATATCTAAATATATATATAAATAATGACTGTATTGGCTGCCAGAGACTGTCTATAAGAAGTGGACATAGCACAGTATGAAAAGGCGTTATCATCTAGTTTACTCTGAAAAGGGCCAGTGATTTGAGATGATAAACTCATTAGAAAAATACTTACTCCGGTAATAAATCAAGTGGGAAGTCTGGTAATTTACTCATAGACTTCTATACAACCGGACTTCTATTTATAACCAGTGCAGACGCCCCCTGCTGGCTGTTAGAAAACATGCTGGTTTAAAGAACTTCTGCACTGGAGGTTGATGCTCAGTCAGAACATAGTTCATTCTTCATGTTTATATATAAAACAGTGAACTGAGATATTGCTTAGTAATATAAAGATAGATATGACAGATTGAAGGAGAAAAGAAGTTGAGAGAGCATTAGAGGATTGACTGTGAGTGTGTTATGAGTTCACTGTGCTCTGTCAGCCCCTGTAATGCAGCCTGTGTAGGGCTGGGTTTGTATTCTGCAGTGTAACAGGGGTTGAATCAAGCTGGCAGCCTGTTTCTTAGTGAGAGCCAAGGGAGGAAGTCAGCCCGATCGCCCCTATAGCTGCCTCATTGGGCTGAGGTCACTTCCTGTCGCTCCCCCAGCCCTTCTCCAGGGCTGCCCAATCAGCATGGCCCTGCGTGGGCCCCCACCCCTCTCTTTGCACCGAGCAGACTCTGGATATAGTTACAGGGCCACAGGGGACTGTCAGCTCTCTCTCTCTATCCTCATCTCTGTCTCCCTCCCTCCTCTGACTCTCTGTTTCCGAGTCTCCCGAGTGTTCTCCGCTGCCACCACCCTGTCCCTCTGCACTCCTAAGAAAATCCTTTAGATGAGAACTGCTCCTGTGCCTGCTCCCTCTAAGCATCCCTGACACCAGCAAAGTAAGCCCATCTGCATATCCACAGGGCCTCGAGTTCCTGTGGCTCATGGTTTATGTATTTCACAGCTCCTTAAAACACAAACGCCTAATATCTCTCCCATGTGGAGGACAGGAGAGGGAGAGGGAGAGAGGAAAAAACTACTCTCAAAAAGAATGGTCTTTATTTCTTCGCGCTGTTTACTTTTTTATCCGGGCTGAAGTTCATATGCTGTTGAAGGTTGTTTGGGACACTGGGGCTTGCAGGTCTTGCTTGCATAGTTTAGTGAACTCTTTATGTAACAACGACACAGCTGCAGCATATTGAATTCTGTACATTTAAGGCAGCGGTAAAAGTGTCAGTGAATTTGATAGAGACGTCTCGGCTTGCTCGGAGTGGAAATGCACAGCCATCAGCTGACGGTGAGTAAAACACTGAAACTAAAGTAACTACAGACAGCCCAACTTTCTGATAATAGTGTGTAGTTAAGTATAACGCAGGGCATTGCTTAATTAAAAACTCTCCCTCGGCTTATTCCGTTCCAACACCACCACTTCCCCCTCCACCACTGCCCCTTACTCTATTTAAACAATTCTGCTGAGGAGCAGTTTGAATTGGAGGGGAATTCAGGATCACTTTTAGCATTTGGCTTTGGAAGAGAAAAATCTGATACTTAGATTTACACTCCTCTCTGGGGCATAGTGAATGGCTCTCTGATGCTCACTCTTAGAGGGACCCATGCTGCTTGTGTCGCCAAAGCAGCACACTCTAACAAATGATATTAAGGACATCAATCAAGGCACTTCTTTGCTGAAAGTAATGAGTAAACAAGTGGGAGAACAAATTGAGAATATTTAGTAGGCAGGGATTGGTTGTTTAGGAAAAGCCGGAGACAAACTACCATAGTAATCAAAGCTGGCCCAGTAAAACTGATAGGTCAATGCAATGCAAAGTTTCTAAACTGCCAAAGCGTGCCATAAAGGCAGAGAAACCTGCTTGGAGCGATGTTGTTTATGAGGAATTTCACCTTTAGCAAGAGTTTGCTTTCCGCTCCACCATCTGTTTCACAATATTCAGCCTGATGTTGGAGTTGTATGTTAATAAACCAAGAAGATTTGGTTTTCAGCGGACTCACTGCTGTATATACAACCCACTGCGGGATTGTGGATGGTAGCAGAGTAGACAGCTTCAGGCCTGTAAACAGTAGGTGGGTTTACTTCTCTCTTCTCTCCGCGGGAACTATCCATTAACAGATAATGGGAGGAAAATCAGAGTGATTAAGGCCCAGGGAATTATGGGTGAATACAAATTGACTCCACCTCCGTGTGGTGTGCTCTCTTGAGGTAGAAGCACTGCTCATAAGGAACAAACTCATTTCAGAAGTACTACAAGGCCCATTAAGGCCTGGAGAATGCTGCAGATGGGGGTAGGAAGGTGGTAGGTGGGAGCGCAAAGGGATGGACTCCCCCTGGACCAGAGCTGATTGGAGAACTGGCGCCTGGGGGGAACATTACTAATATCTATTTCCTGCCTCCACAGTTTGAGTAGGACAGAGTGAGTCAAGTGCAAAATGTCAAAATTAAAGTACAAGATTTAATCATGGCACCTTGGAAAAATCACCCCATTCTATCAAAGAGTTAATGTATTACACGAACAGTGATGGAAATGTGGTCGGGTGCTAGCTAATAAAATCACAGAGATTGGAAAACTACCGCAGCATGAAAGGAGAAGCTTTACTCCAGTTTGCCTGTGGGGGAGTGGGCATGTAAGAGACACATTGTGTGTCTGCGAGAGAAAAGTGAGAGATGAGCAAAGCGAAGTACCAAAGCCCTCATGTCAGGGTCCCAAGTTCGGTGCATGCCTGATGCTGTTTTCCAACCTCCAGAGGGAGGCGGAGGGGTGAGGTGTTGGCTGTGACATGTCAGTGGTGGTGACGCCCTCGCACAGCGAGAGCAAAGGATTCTGGGGGAACATGTCTCTGGGAGAATGTCAGCTCTGATGCATGGCAGCTCGTTGGAGGTGCTAATCAGAGCAGGGCTAGGCTCCTGCTAGGATCAGCCACTCTGCGCCTACATTAACCGCCTCACAGCTCCCCTGGCTACCGGGCCAGAGGTAGAAACACCAAACTGACAGGTTTTTGTGTCGAGATAAACATGCGTAACGCTTGAATGGATGTTACAAAAGGTTTAGTAGACTAGAACACCTTTTGGAGTTCACAAAAAACATGAGGGACAAAAACATAAGGACACTTCTTCTCCCTAACATAAACGCACTGAGCAGACATTTCCACTCCAGTTATTTGCCAAGAGTCACTGTGCATGTGTTTAGCGATACTCTGATTTTTTTTTT
>CAFUXE010000261.1:73423-119448 GCA_903364295.1 Serranus cabrilla
TTTTTACTCTGCTGCAAAAAAAATACAGAAACCAAAAGACAAAAGTAATTGTTGAAGCATTAATATTAGAGACATAGAAGAAAATAAAGGCAGAGCTTTAAGCTGCATTATTATTATTATGTTAAAATAATTAAATACCAGAAGGCTGGGGGTATAAATGATAGTTTCAGGCAGAGGGATGTGTCACTTCCTACTCAGCCTTGTATTTATAAAGAACATGCTGTGCTTTGTGTTTCTCTATGCATGGTTTACATTAGGTGTTTACAAGCTTTTATGACTCAGCTGTGTTATGGCAGCATGGCAAAAAGTGGCATAATATCAAAGAGGAAATTAGATTTGATCACAGTCACATCTCATTCAATAATATTTATAGATTGTACTGAATGTTGATATATCTCATTCTCCAAACATATTTTCTATTGGAGAATAAGTACATGTGGAAGGTCCCGGCTAAAGGTTTATTCTATTGTTACTTCAGATTTTGTTAGATTTGAAAGTGCACAAAATGTATCAGCCTGCAGCCTGCCAAATAGAAAACTAGCTGGTAAAACCAGACGTAGCTGGTGCTTCAGCAGGACTTGGCGCTGCTTTGAATTATACTCTGCCATTTTGAGTTTCGCCTGGACCACATCACCAGCTATTCTTACAGCTGAAACCCACAATGGCTAAAACTCGGTCAAATGAACAGTGTGTAGGTCACAGAGGCAGAAGAAAAGGAAAAAAAAGAGAAGGGAGAAATCCACAACAACAAAGGCGAGAGCCGAATACTTGTTAACGAATGATGTGTAGGCGCTGCAGCTGCAGGCAGGTATGGAGGTCCGTTGGGGACAAACAGTGCAGGCTGGTGAGATGGATTGCATGGGAGCGCCGGACCCCCTGCAGCCACACAAACACCATTCTGCACTGAAATGCTCTAATTTACTCTATACATGCCTATTCTAAACTGCTGGGCTTTTTTCTTGTTAGAAGGAAATAAAGGTCAACCGGCTACGCCCTGACTTTCCAAGATTCTTGTGTTCAATGAAAGTTGCTGTGCAAAGTGAGAGGGGAAAAAAAAAAAATTACAAACAAGCAAAGAAACATCAAAATGGAGAAAGAAAAACTTTCCAGCGAGCAGAAGAGGAGAGAAGAAATGAGGTGTGAATCTAACCAGAATCTCTTTCAGGTCTCAAAAGAGTGAATGGCCTGAATGTAAAAAGTTAATTACGGGCACATGCCCGGCTTTCTCCGCTAGCCTCACTGTGGCATTGTCAGGCTGAGGTATGTGGCTCTATGGGGTCTGTGGTCCACACAAAGGAGCAGGGAAAGAGAGCGTTGCGGAGAGGCCCCTTGGCTGGGCTCACGGCATGGAACACTGTACAATTAGCCAGCCCCTGCGTTCTGCCGGCTTATAATTATCAGTGCTTGCCTTAATTGACTCCCTTAGCCTGCTGCAGAGGGACCCCCCCTCATACCCCCTTCCCCCCTGCTCGACGCAGGCCGCCGAGTGCCACGCCGGGCTCTCCAAAGTCATTTAGAAAAGCGCTCATATTTTCGACACAAAAAAGGGGGAACATTTGGTGAGAGAGAATTCATCATCAGGTGTCTAGAGGTTTTCCTTAATAGAAAAGCTGAGTCCCACTGAGTGCGCTCCGTGTAGCGGCCAGCCACGCATGCTCAGGACCAGCAAGCCGCCATTCGCAGCGGGCCACGAGACATTAGCATAATTTTATATAACACAGGCACCCGCGCTGGAAATTTAATACATCTCAGCAAATACGAGACAGGCGTTTTGCATAATTTTTTTCCTATTCTCCACCTAGCTTCCTCTCTCCCTTCTATCTTTCTGTCCTCGCTCCATGTCTCTCTCCTGTCTCGTCTGCGTCTTGCCTCTCTCTCTCCAGCCGCCAGTCTCCTTTGCCCCCGCCCCCCCCTTCCCCCTACACAACCACCCCTCTCTCCTCGCCCCATGGTGCTGCTCTCACTAGGAGAGGGGAAGTTCATTACCTCAGCTAAATCAGAATTAGTCCCTTCATTTTGACGGGGCGAACTTCATTAGAAAGGCCCTTCCTTAATCCAGCAGGGAGAACTGATGAATCTACATGGGGGCAATAATTTGCTTCACACAGCACATTCAGCCACTTCCTCCACACTGTTTCCCCCTTCCTTTTCTCCGTCTATCTGGCTTTATGTACTTATAGTTACATTTTTATTAGATCTACAGCACAAAAAAAAAAACCTGAGAAAGGAAAACACCTGCATATAATTAACTAATGGCAGCAGAGAGGGTGTAAAGAATGAGTTATGCTGTTTGGAATGTCCCGTCTCCCCAACAGGCTTCAGGGCCTCTGGAGCAGCCATGGCTGACTTGGCCGGCACTCAAACACAGGCTGAGTGAGCACGGCCGACAGCAGACTGGGTCTAACTGCACAATTTTACAATGCCATGATTATGTTCTAGTGTTTTAAGATACACAGATCTCTTTTACGCATGCGGATGCAGTCGGATGAATGAAAATCATGAGGATAAATAATCAGCCGTTATGAAAGTTCTAATCTTGAATCCTTTTGCTTTTCTTTTTCTACACAACTGACAGTTTGCAAGTATCTCTAAAGAGACGGAGCTTCAGCAGTTGTCCAGATCTTTAAAACAAACTAGAGAGAGAAGAGATGTGAATCAGGACAGACAGCCCCTGACTGCCATACCACAGCGCCTGGTGTCAAACAGATGTGCAGCTTGGCAGCTACGCTCCCCAGAAAACAGAGAGCCCACGGATTCCAGGGTGGCGTTGAGTCGTGCTGCCCTCCCCCTCGCTCACCACTCCCCCGTCCCCCAACAGTCCCAACTACCCCACACTGTGCCCCTGCAGTCTCCCTCCCTCATCACCTCCACACAGGGGTCCCCTGACTGGTAATCTCGTCCCTCGAATGTGAAATCTCCGACAGCGATGCCCCGCGCTTTTACCCCCCACCTCCGTGGCTGATGGGTAAATTGGAATGGCGCTCCCTGCTGGCGCCGAGAGCTCCGAACAGACAGCAGTACACACATGCTGAGGCACCCCTCGCACGCTCTGTCTAATATAGTGGACATGCACACTCTCTCCAAGCTGCAATATCCATGCACAGACACACGTCCACGCACGGATGTACACATGGGGACAAACACACACACGCAGTCACACATCCACAGAAAGCTTCAGGTAAATCGCAGCCTCATAAACATACACAGATGCAAGGTAAGTGTTCCATGCATGATCTGTTCGCCCTCATCTGCATAAAGATTGAATATATGATAAATAAACAGATAGCAGGAACTGAGTCAATATATGTTCGAATTTAAATGCGCATCGTCTGGAATGGCTCAGCTTGAGGTTTATTTTTTGCAGAAGCTGCACCTGACTTGTGTTGCCATAGTTTCTATGTTATGTGTACAATTTAAGGCAGAACACACATAACAGAAAAACTGTCAAACCGCAGAGTAAAAAAACATAGTTAGGTCCACAGCGTGTAAAACTTATTGTTAGTTATTTCAATAAGAATATTGTAAAACTAATAAACACAATCAGTGTAGAGGTTATCTGAGTTTTTTTTTTTTTTCCTTAAATGTGGCCAGGCATCAGGGTAGGATTTCCCAGAGGGCTGGTTTAGCTGTCCGAGGCTTCCTCTCCATCTATCTGTCTATTTTTCTCCTCAGTCGATGCTCTGAAGCATGCGTGAACGGTTGAGTCCACCCTCAAATCGCAGGGACGTCCTGAAATAGTCAATGGGACCTGAAGGGGCTAAAGATCACTGCAGAAGAAGCCACAGAGGCCTTCCTGTCAAAGGCAGTGCTTTCAGGGGGCCAGGGGTGAGGGGGAGCCAGAGGGAGAGAGCCAGAGACATGACACACATTTCATTACACTTAAACCAACTGTGGGTTCAACTTAGAGCCCTGGATTTCCAATGGCGTCTCGAAGGATGGAGTAAGTGGAGGTATAAGAGAATGGTTTTTACAAAGAACACAATGGGTAGGTGGACAAAGGCAGGCAGCTGGACTAATTGCTTGGGGGCTTGTAGGAATATTTTTCTAAGTACTTCTGTTTAAAGCTCAATTTAGTGGCGTACGTCACTCTGGTGAACATTAAATGTAACTCTCCAAACTCCAGCTGCAATTAGAAAGGATATTATGATTAAGTGTTATATTTCACAACGCTTGCATATATTTGTAATTTATCTTTTAATATCTAAATATGTTTTTCTGTAATTACAGATACTGTCACACGTTTCTTCGCCAATTTTACAAATTGCTCAGCTTTTGTTTAAGCGCGGGCAGCATCGGTAGAATATTCTCTCCTCTGTGTTCACTGTCGTCTGACGGCTCCGTTTAATTTCTGCCCATAAACACAACCTGAGATGGGCCTTAGACGAGAGCGGAGAAAAAAAAGTACTTATCCCAGACATGCCCAGAGTGGTCTTTTCGGCGAGAGCTCTCCTGGCCTTGTAGAGAGACTACTTGTCCATTAAGACTGTCAGAGGATGCTCTCAGAAATGAGAGGCTGGATCTCTGGAGAGGCCTGCAGGGAGCATGCCCAGACGGGGGCCGGGGTTAAAGGAGAGCGAGCTGCATGGGTTTAGTGCGATTCTGCACAGGGTTAAGGGAACCTGCGCACTGTTTCCTGGCCCTGGTGTACAGTACATTCTTGCTCAGCGACGTACTGTACAGACACACATTTCGACACCATTGCAACATTATAGAAAATATAATTTGCAGCCTAACCTACTTTGCTTTACAAAGAATTCTCTATTTAAAATTCCTTAGAGTATTATCAAAAGGGCTATAGAATTACAAAACGCTATTATTATTGCTCGCTTGGGGGGAGCCCTCGCTCATTAAGCTTCTAAGATGTCGTGGGTTTTGATTATTCTATCAGCTACATTCCCTTATTATAGTGACAAACTCCTGCTATTTTGTTGCCAATCTTCTTCCAGCTGTCATATCTTTTGAAAGATCACAAAAACCTTCAAACACACTTGTGATATGTCTTCAAATTCACCAGACATCGCTTGATTCCCCCATTGAATTTGTAGGATTAACTTGAGGAAGAAACGTCTCATATTTCTTAACTGGTTGCTACGTCTGACATCAGAGTGTATGAGATTCTAGCATACTGGTATTGTCCAGGGGAGGGAACCCTCACTCTAACCGTCAGCGCTCCTCCAAGTGGGACAGAGATGATTAAAACACACCATGGCTGTGACTGACAGACTCCCCACCGCTTCTAGAAGATGACATGTCTCCAAGTCACACAGAAAAGCAACTCCTCTAATTTTAACTCTGACTACAACACCGACCCCCTCTGTCAAAACCCACAAAAAAACAGCCATGCTGAGATTCTTAACCACAATAAAAGTGATAACAACTAAACAGAGAAATAAGTTTAAAAACAACAACAGGGAGGGTGGAGACAAAAGGGGTGAGAAGGCGCCATTTCCCTCAGGTGCACACAAACAGCAGGAACCTGTGAGCTTGTGACAACACCTTCAAACATTTCTGTTACTTTCACAGAAATATCTGATGCTGATGCTCCAATGTGATGCTTCCGCAGCAGTCTTGTCCCAGCGCACATTCGACTTGGCAAGCTCTTGGTTACCAAAAAGAAAAAACACCCTCCTAACGGACTGTGTTTGACATTTGTCATGACAGGAATACAGTGAGAGGAAAAAAAGAAAAGAGGAGTGAGAGGTGGGAGGGGAAGAGGAAAACGGAGGAGTGGCAGAGGGTGATCGATGTGTGAAATTGTATGTGTGAAAGAAATAATTCAGCATTCTTTGGGTTTGTTGCAATTTTCATTTTCTCCACGATAAAGAGGACAGAGGGGGGTTTCCTGTTATTGTCACGTTGTGTAGAGAGCTCAGGGTCGCGTACTAAATGATTCACAGAAAACGGAATCTTTTACATTGGCGTCAGCAATTCAGCCAGGCGCCCTTGTGGGGGAATTCTTTTTGTGTGTTTTTATTGAAGTCTGCACCGAGCGCGCCCAAAAGCTCTGACAGGGGGCCCCCGAGGGCGCTTGTCTTCACCTCCAAATCATAAGATGGAGAGACGAAGCTCCCTCTGTGCTCTCAATTATACCCCTCAACACCCCCTCTCGCACACAGACTCGCAAACCTGCCCTCCCCACCCAAAAAATAAAACAGAGGCAGAGAAGAAAAGCCTTCAGTAATACAGTCCCAGTGGAGGGCTCCACGATCGCTCTGCGCTGCTGGAACAGCTGACAGGCTCGATGCGGCGGGTCCGTTCCCTGCGGTCTGTCAGAGTTGGTGCTACAGGATGATGGTTAGTACTTCTCCGGGGATGTGGCTTCTTTGCGTGCCCCTACGTGCCCCTCACATGACAGGCCCCTGCTCTGACCCATGGAAGCACCGTGGCTGTGCCCCAATTACTGCTGCAGATAGGTGTAACTCTGGGTTACGTGTCCCCTCATGTCTCTTTACCTCACCCATTCTCCCCGGTGAATGGGAGACCCATCTGAGGCTCCTGGCACATTCAGAGGATGTTAGGGAGAGAGAGGGGGGGGCAGCAAAAGGGGCAGAAGGAGGAGTGGGTGTTGCAAGAGGGTTGTTGTAATTTGATCAGAGGGCACAGCTGCATAAACAGGGGTATCGAGGAATTTCTGTCTGCTTGATGGAATTGACTTTGCATGAATGGCCCCTCTTTTCCCCCCAAAATGGGCCATTTTCCACATGTCTCAATGAATATGACAACGGCTCCAGCAATATGAGCGTAATACTGGAACTGCAACACCAGCTAGGGGTAGCTTGAGTCTTTTCTCGAGCTGTGAAATTCTCCCTCTCTGGCTGTCTCTGCTAAAGACCTCATCCAAGTCCTGCTGCCTGACCTGTCAAAAGCAGCCCCATCCTCTCTAAAATGCCCAAACAAAATAAACCAACAACCGCTGGCAGGGTCAGAGGGCAGCTGCTCTGGGTGCCTGGACTCTGGCGGGCTCTCTGATTGGTGGAAAGGGCAGTGAGTAAAAGGGAATCTTTTCAAAGTGAAATCTCCAGCTGATGGCTTAGAGCTCCACACCCCACAGTTTGTTTCTCTTGCTGCTGTCAGGAGTTTTGCCTGAGCCATTTGGAAGGATTAGAAAAAGTGGGGGAAGAAAAAACTCAACTGGGCAGATCGTGTGTACTGTAGGGTCTGAGTGATGGCTCCAGGACCCCTCGGAGAGTGATAAACCTTTGACCTTGACAGCCCCCTGTGGTGACCCCTGACCTCTGGCTTTGTGCCACAGACTCAGTGAGACAGGTGCAGGCAGGAGAGTGACCACACCCCCACTGTCCAGGCAAAAAAAATCTCCCTCATCTGACCTACCTGTCCTGATGGTCTGGACTCTCAAACTATGTAAGGAAAAAATCTATCACCAACCAGAAGTGCAAGCTGATGTTGCTGAGTAAATATATATTTGCGTGGGAAGCATGCAGATATTAGACTGTGAAAAAAAAATGCTGTATAGCGGAATGCAGTCCTGCTGCATTTACTAAACCTATATCAGAGGAAAGTTCACCCAAAAATCAAAAATACATTTCCTTTTTACCAATAGTGCTATTTATCAGCCCAGATTGTCTTGTTGTGAGTTGCCAAGTGTTGGATATATCCATAGAGATGTCTGCTTTCTCTCGAATATAATGGAACCATATGGCACTTTGCTTGTGATGCTCAAAGAGAAAAATGTGTATTTTTGATTTCGGGGTGTAACTGTTCCATGAAAGGTAGTTGTATGAAAAAAAAGCTAAAAGGGAGACAGGGAGAAACTCAGCTCCTGGTACAAAAGCTCTTCATGGAAGATGAGGAAGGTTTTCCAATGGGTTAACTTCCATTTTAAAAGGCCACTTTGTAAAATGATACACACTGTTATGTAAGAAATACAAGCGTGAATATGATCAAAGTGGAGGTGTGCGGGGAGTAGAGGCACGACGACACGTCACGCGGCCTCGTTTTCTGCTCCGCAGCGGGCACTAGCTCCAAGGTCGCGCCAGTCCGCGCCAGCCTTTCTGCAGATCCATTTCCTCTCCCTAGGCACTTCCCTCATGTTGTTGGCCCAGTGATTCAGTGCCTTGCATTAAGAGCAATTCACCTGCCTCCGGCGTCCCAGCGGCACAGGTCCCCTGGGGAAACCAGGTGGAGCATAAAAAAGTTCCACATATGGTAAAGTCAAGCTGCTCGGAGGCTGCCGAGTGTCTGCTGTGGGGATAGAGGCTCCTAAAAGGCCCAGCTGGTACTTGGAAAAGGGCTTCTGCATTACTACACCTCAGTGTCTGTTTGGGCTCCCCTTTGGAAAGTGTTGGCCGGCGCACATGACCAGCCATTTTAGATTTCTCCCTCTACCCTGCCTCATCCCTCGCTCCCTCCCGCCTTCCAACTGGTTCTGTATCCAATTGAACATTTGGTCCTCCACTGCTGGTTAATCAAATTCCTCCATCTGGCCCCCCTATCCCAGTGGAACACAAAAGGTGCAGCCTGAGCCCGGGTCCAAGTGCATATTGGGAGGGAGGAGGGGGGATGGAGACAGGGACTGCCTACCTAACTTACACAGCCCAGTCAACTAGATCAGGTAGAGAGCACGAGGCCAGGCCTGATCGTTTTGGGCAAACAGGAACAGCTTGGGACTAAGTATCAGAGCCCTGCTGTTCATATAGAGCTCAGGGACGGCAGTGGGTTCATATGACAGTAGGAGGGTTTTATGAGCTAATACCTCCACATACACTGTAGAATACAGAGTAGAGTGGAGCCTAAGTACTACTGGCTACAACAGAAGGGAGGCACTGCCCTGATGTTATTTAGTCTCCGTGGCAGTAGAGGGCACTGCTCTGGGAAAAACTGCCCAGGAACAAAGAAAAGAGGAAGAAAAAAGGGGGTATAAAGACATTTATGTTAAATCTGCAAATTTGATTGTTGTCTCCCTACACTGCTTCCTTGAGTTCAAAGCAGTGTGTCAGTAACTAAGCAGCGTCTAAGCCTGTACTCTGATCAAAAAGAGCTATCTTAAGATATCACACAAAGCCAGCAGTGATCTTTTAATCCCCCAGAGAGACTGTGTAGCCTTCACAAAATATCTCCTTAACTACATATTTATTAGAAGAGACCTTTCAAAAAGCCGTCCTGCCGCACAAAGTTAAACAGGTTTTTAAAGTGCAGTCACTTCCACAAAATGCTTCTCTTACAACTGTGACATATCCAGCTGATCACGTCTACTCCGTGCTCTGATTCAGCAGGAGAACCTGAGGCGAGGTGAAGACGGGGACATGAAATGAGTCACAGATATGGAAACACATGGCATCTCAAGTGCTAGCTCTACCCGTCCATAACATCTATTGTATGATTTCTATTCATGTCCAACCATCCTTTCCCCTGCCAGGTGGCAAAACATGTGTCAATAATTAAACTGCTTTTACATAACAGGATACAGGAACACAATGCAATTTGCTCCCCATATTTCATTGGGCCTTTATGAAAGCACATGAGAGAGTGTAATTAATCAAACCACTGGAATATGTGAACGGCAATTTCCACTTAATGGCACTTACAGGGATTGGGTCCCTTAAGCACCACGTTCTGTCTACCAAACGAGCGGGATTCATTTTCATCTTCATAGTTCAGACAATAAAACCTGGTGTGGATGTTAAACAACACCCATTTGACATTAGGAAGTCTGAAAAACAACATCAGATTGGGTCCATGTGGCCCGGTCTCATGGTTTTTGGACGCACCCTGACTGCAATATGCTTAACTCCAGTTAACTCATTCAGAACCGATTTATTTCACAAACACATGCATACAAAATATATTTCAATGGTGGATTTCTACTCTAATTGCAATAATAAATCATTGAAAATAATAAAAAAAAAAGGAGATTAAAATCATGTATGTTTTTCCTCTCCCTTGCAATAGACGGAGAAACAACCAAGAGTAAAATGACAATAAATTATCTGAGCAGTTTTTCTTTTTTTCACCAATGACATATTAAAATATAACAATATAACCTATTGCATGAAAATGTTATATATTTTTTAACATAATTACATTTTTTTAATAGAATCATCTCCAAAAAAAGGATATTCAAAGTCTCCAGAGTTGCATATTCTGTGTACATAATCTATAGGATGCATCAAAAGCTGATTGTATCTTTAGAGAATCTAATCAGAACAGTAAGAATAAACCAAAACTGTATTTTATTTCCCCCAGATTTCCCTCCAGGTGCCATTCATGTCACTTGCCCATTCTAATAGACATGGTTATTTAGTAAAAGCTAAACATTTTTCATTTAGGGGGTGTGGCTCTACTGCAGTCCACTTCAGATGATGTGGAACAATGTGATTGGCTTAAAGACATCCAATTAATTAATGTGGATGGAGTCAGACGACAGTAATCGTAGAGCTAGATCTCCAAGAAAAGTAAAGTCCATTGGAATGGTCGGGGGATCTGAACGGGTTAGGGAAGAACTACAAAAGTCAAATCTGTATGATTTTTATGCTCGGACTTTAGAAATTAATATTCCTTTAAGTGATCTTACTTTGACCTCAAACCTGAGTGTATGCTCTGTATTCACTTAACCACAGGAGGCTAACCGCCTCCCAGCCAGGGACAGGAAGAGGATCATTCACTGCTTTTAGTGGCTTTCTGTGAGAAGATGGTCCTAGTCTAAATGGCACCCATGTCCCTAAAAGTGTTTCTCTCTCCCCCACATCTCTTTCTCTCTCCCTCTGCCTCTCCAAAGACTCCTCTAAGTGCAGCATCTTGTTTCAGTAATTCAGCCAGGGCAGAGACAGTGGAGAGAGGAAAGTAATCGATTTCTCTCTCATTTGGTTCCTCCTAGACTTGCTGTAAGGCCTCTTGGGGAGTTCTGGACTATTGGACAGGACAATGTTATGGGAAAGAGTGTCATTGCGTTTAAGGTCATCGTTACACCAAGGTTTCATTTTGAGTGTATTTTTATTGGTGTGTGGAACAAAGTAGACAAACAAACAATGCTGCTGCCATTTCCAGGATGGCAGACAGCAAGATATGCCCTCCCTTTTCATAACGGCATTGCCATTCTGAATGATAGAGAGCGATATCATGCACTACAGCAATATGATCCACTGCAGAGATACACTCTGAAAACTGCTGCTGTGTACCAAGCTTTTAGTCAGGTCCATAGGTAAACCTTGTGTCTATAAAAAGGCACCATTACTAAATAATTTAGAGGAAATGACTTTACTGTATGATTACTATTTCTGCTTCATGCTTCATGTCATCTTTCCAAAAGAACGAATAAAGGAAAAAAAGGAGAGTGGAAAGAGAAACAGCCAAATGACATGGAAGATTAGGGGTCGAATAATGTTGTTCTTTTGAGTTTTATGGCAATACTAAACATCCACTATTCTAAACACATTGCACCTTTTTTTTCTCCCATATTGAATATTGGCATTATGGTTCAGCATATCAAGCACTACCACTACATTTATTTGTATCATCATAACAGGGCTGCTTTCAAAATAACTTGTCGTTATGAAATAAATGTATGTTTCCTCAAGTATTTCCTACGGGAAATGTCTGGACCTGAAAAGTATGACCAGTGCAGATGAGAGTTTAATCTACATTATTTCCTATGACCAGCAGGGGGCGACTCCACCGGTTACAAAAAGAACTCTAAGTAGAAGTCTATAAGAAAACGGATTACCTGATTTAATACCTTAAGTAAACATTTCACATAACGTTATTTTGGTCATCTAAAAAATATCCTTTCAGTGCTTTGCTTTGCCAGAAGACGCTAAGTCGTTTTTGATGGCCAAAACTAGCATCCCAATTAATATCACAGTTTAATTGAATTATGGATGATGCTTGCTAACAAAGCCAGCTAGCTAGTTGTAGCAACCTAGCTCCTGCTATGCTAACGGTAGCTGGTAACACCTGGCAGGTAACCTGTATAACCTCCCAAGTGTTCAAATATGGTCACTTCCATCTCTGTAAAACCAAAACAGCAATGGCCAACATTCAAAAATTTAAGCTTCAAAATGGTAACCAATGGACGCCACCACAGAGGCTACACTTATATAGTAAATTCCAAAAATGTTATTCTAAATATTTATAATAACATTTCAATAATCTGCATTTGAAGTATGGTGGGTCAAGCTGTTGTCTGTTACCATGTGGCATTATCTATGTATCAACAGCAGTAATATCCAGCTGAAAACAACAAGGAAAATAAAGCCTGTCTATCCCCATAGGCATTTGTTATTATTGGGCAGTGCCAATGAAGTCTTCCCTTGGCTTTTTATCCTCCCTACCTGCCCTCATCAACAGGTTTGGAGTTGGTTTAAGCCCCGTCTCCAGCTTGCACCTCCTCTGTATTTGGGCCCTTTATGGTTTCTAATCATTCGTTCTGTGTTTCGACTCCACACCAGCCTGCTAAATTCTTAATAACAGTCAGTAACTCTCAAGTTGAGCTTCCATTCATTTACATCTGATTGAGATATTCTTGCACACTCCAATTAAAAATGCAACACAACTACCTGCAGATCTTGGCATGTATTATTTTCAAAATAGAGACCAATCTCGTGTGTCATTAAGAGTGCGGCAGCTGCAATACAAACAAGACAAATCTATCTATTGTTTATTACCTCCTCGGGCTTTTTACCCAGAGGGCAGAATGAGAGAGGGAGGGGCAGAGGTCACCGTAATTACCATTCACTCCCTCCTTGGAGTCAGACAGTGCTAAGACATGCATTGGCAAATTCCATGGCAGCATCGTATATCACATTACCATAAAGCCCCAAAGAGCTAACCTTTGTTCAATTCCATTTGATTCTAAGAGAGGAAAACAGTCTCACTGACAGCCTCATCCACCCTCAGTGTTTCATGAGTTCAGTTGTTTGTCTTTCAGTCTTGTGACTGCTCTTGCTAAAGATGTGCTATTCCAAAAATAAAGCGTCAGGGGACATGGGGGATCATTGAATCATCCTGGGTAGAATATCACATCATCTGGAGAGCTTCAAGGTTCAGTCTCAAACTCTGCCTGAGAAAAAAAAGACAGTTTGTCTTGAAAATAAAACACCGTGTTTAGCTCCGAGCCACTCTATATACATGGTCTAATTTAATAATTGTGCTTTCTATGGTTGCTCACATTCTGATTAACAATTACATTGATTTCTATTTTTTTCCGTGACACTTAATAGTGTGCCCCTGGTATTATAGAATTCACCTGGAAGCGCTCTCCATTTTGGCTTCTGTTGACGAACAACAAAGCGCTTGCATTTGCAGCATCAGTACACTCTAATATGCCTGTTGACTGAAAATGAGAGCACCAGTGCTGACAGAATGTGAAATACTGTTACTGAGCAGAGGAGGCTTAGTGGCGATGTCTTCAGTCATGCTTAAAACCGATGGCTTTGGCTCTCTGTGGCAATCTTTAGGCGCCGCGGAAGGACAAATGTTGCTACAGAGGATGAAAGAAATGTAAAGATGAGATGGGGCAAATAGCAACCAGACGCATAGACGTGAGAAATGCAGACAACACGAACCAAAGGAATAAAAAAAACAAAAAGAGCAAAAAGGGCAAAGGAGAGGCAAAGTGGAATGATATAGAAAGAAAGAGAAAGAAAGAAAGAAAGAAAGAGAGAAAAAGAGAAAAAAGGAAGACAGAAAGAAAGAAAAAGAGAAAGAAAGAAAGACAGAAAGAAAGAAAAAGAGAAAGAAAGAAAGACAGAAAGAAAGGAAGAAAAAGAGAAAGAAAGAAAAAGAGATCTGTGAATTTCCCCTTCCTCCCCTGAGACCTCCCTTGATGCCAAGCATTCATCATCCAGCCTCTAATATCAGTTATTCTGTGGCTCCTCTGCTTACAGCAGAATTAATTTCTGCTTTAATTACTCTCATCGGCGGAATGCTGATGAAGGAGAGGGACGAGGCATTCTGGGACTCGGGCCTCATTCCACCGCTTTAATTTGAATGAATTCCACCCGGAGACGCTGGCAAACAACTGGCAGCCGAGCCCCGGGAGCCACTCTGGGACTGCGCAGAAGAGCTGCAGCCATGGCCCCCACCAACCTAGCTACCTTGTATGTGCGTGCCTGTGTGTGTTTTGCTTGCTTGTGTGTATTACGCGGAGCACGTTGATTGTGCGCGAGGCTGAGCGTTGAAGTGAAAAGGTAGGGAGAAAGAACACACAAGACGAGCGAGGGAGAAAACAGATTGATGGATTGAGTGATGAGTGTGTGCACAGTGTGTGAACATGTTTACAGTGTTTGTGTGTGGGCGTGCGCGAGCCTGAGTGTGTGCCGTGACCATGTTTGCATTCATATGAATGTACTCAGGGATATATGGGGTGAGAAAGTGGAACTGTAAACGATTTTATACAGAGAGAGAGAGACGGTGAGAACAGATCCATATGGACACGAAACATATGAAATATGAAAAACATCACTGACTGCAACCCACTGTGTAACATAAGTGTTGGTTGGAGAGCAAAAATCATTAATAGTTAATTTGATTATTCCAGATATGGCACATCATACTCCACTAACAAACCCCTAGTCTGTGAATCATACAAGAACTAGCAGTATAAAAAGGCAAACTAGAAAATGACTGTATGAATAGGAAAAGGCTGTATGTGAGAGATGCACACAGTCCATGTTTGCATAATGAAAACAACTGCAGAAACAGTATAATATCACAGCAACCACGGCAGAGGAGCAGGGAGAGGGGCCATAATTGACTTTTCTCCAAGCCAGCTTGGTTGTTACAGAATGTAGCATATTGGATAAGGATTGTGATTGATTATGTGGGTCTGCCATACCGATTCGTTTGATTAAATGTAACCATGGGTTTCTTTTCCAAGCCCTAATGAAGCAGCAATTTGAAACTGAGAGACCGAAGGAGGCTGAGCCAGGCTGCTTTCAGCCCCATGCAGTCTATCTGTGTGTGTATATGAGGCTTCATCACACAACACCCTGCCACTGCTCTTCTCTTAGACTACAAAAGATAGCTGAAGATGTTGAAATAAGGGCATCACTTTGTGTTGAAATGGGACATCAGGGCTCAAAACATTATTTTTTTTAAAAGCAGGCTTCACCCTATGCGATTTTAGGCGATGTAATGGGCGATCAATACGAGGTCAGAGCAGATAATTACCGCTGGTTGGGGAAAAAATTGTACTCGACAAAAGAGTCAACAATCTGAAAAGACTCAACATAAAATCGCTGATCGCATTCATATGCATCACATCCACAGCTGTAACTGATTGGAGCAAAAATCAATAGGGAAGAGGGATTTTTCTTCCTTTTTCTTTTTTTTGATAGCTTACATTAACTTTCTTTTTCTTTTTTTTGCCAGTATGCATTTGTTTCTTCTTTATTTACTTAATTTCTTATTAAGCAAATAAACCTTCTCAAGGCGTTGGCATTTGTTAATCCTTGGTTCAGTTATTACTCAGAACATTTTTAACTAATTAGGGTCAAAGGGGCAAAATTTTATATATATGCCTTGCAAGCCCAGTGTAAATGATGCCTATGTTTTGTTGTCTTTTTGATTAAATCAATTAAAAAACTAAAAGACTTATTTACAAAACTCTGATTTAATAAAAACAAAAGAAGCCTGGTATTAGCGTTCTGCTGCCAGAATAGCCTGAAATAATAGCAAGATTCAATGAATAATTATGTGGCATAAATCTCTGCAGGGAAAACACACATTTCCCCTCACAGCAGAGTAGCATAACTATAATTAATATGTATGCTGGTATTGTATATGAGGAAAGTGCTACAATCTGGGGTGAAATCACCTGAATTCACTCGCCTTTTAACTTCATCCCACATAACACAATTCATCTCCTCCAATTTTATGTTCCGAGCCATCCCTCCTCCAGTTCAGCAGAGGGCAGGGAGGTAGGTGGGTGTGACCTCCACTGACCCTGAAACCTCTGGACAGGTGGGCGGTGGCCTACGTGCACTGTCCGTTTTGGCAGCAGCTCTCTTCCACTCCCCGGCAGGGAGCTCAGGCCATGATGAGCAGCTGGGTCGCAAACACTAAGCACATTAATATCTTCTTAATGATAATAATCATTATGGCATAAGCACCTTCCCCAAAGTGGGAAGGCTCGCGGAATGTGCCAGAGTAGCATCGTCGTTAAGGTAAAAAAACGGAGATGAAATGACTCTTTTAATGGGCAGCAACTTACAGCCACCAGTATAATGCAGACACTAATGTAATAATGTGATAATGAGATACACCGAAGACATTAGGGAGACCAAAAACTCAATGAAACCAGAGTGAATGAATAAATAAAATCTGTACTTGAGAGTGGGGCTGACACAATAACCACTGCAGCTATACGTTACATTATATATCATGTTATATATCAAACTATATACTTGACTGTGTTACAGATGCATGTTTTAATAAGCAGAAACTAAGCTTTCTTCATACTTTCTGGAGTTACTGGAGTACTTCACCACCTTGTGTCCCTGTGCCTTTGAATCCATGAAGTGCTACAGCATTTCCCATATACTCGCCTCATTTAATATAACTGTCAGTATTCACCTATCATAGGCCATTATCTGTCTCATCCGCGTTCATTATTGAAGCTAATGATCTGTTGTCCTCTCTGCTCCCCATTGAAGGAGGACTACATTAAAAGTCTCTTACTAACTTAATTAGTAATTATAAATGTTAAAGATTAATCAGAGAGTGAGTGGCTTAAGGTTTGCGTCTCTAGGCAGTGCTGGGACAAATGGAGAGACAAAGAGGCCATGTCGCTTCTGTGTTCACACTCCACTGTCATGCTGGAAATGGAACGAGACGTATGAAAAGAATGGGAGCGTTACCATTCTAGCTCTAATGAATGCCATGTGGGTTTTAGCATTGCGATTGCACATATAAAGACACAACAAAAATACAGCAAAATATTACTTGAAATTCCACAACGTCAGTGCCTTGAGAGCTTTCTGTCTGTGCTTGAAGCTGCAATTCATCCAGCCGAATATAGATTGTTGTTTCCTTTCTATAATCTACAAGCACTACTGTAGTGGATATAATGCTGTTACAGGAAGCTGCATTTAATATGGTAACCTATGATGCATGCAGTACTCACATTATCTCTTTCTAACAAGATGGAAATAGATCCCCTTAATTAAATCCTGGGTGTACACTAATTCCTTACTAAATCTGCACCTCTCTGACAATTCCACATTAGCAGCGCAGTGCACTCCAGTAAACATATAAGCACTGATATCAACATTAAACCTTAATAACTAATAAAGCTTTCATCCAGGGAGTTCCTGTGTGATTTCCATTAATGTGGGGGGAATCGCCCAGGACCATCTCCCTGTTTTCCGGAGCATGTTGACGCTCAAGCCGGGGGGTCGGTACTCTCGGTGCAGGAGGGAAAACAAGATGGAACTTTAGCTATGCTGAGTTGTGGGATTGAAGAGATGCAAATTGCGTTTCTGCCTGAACTTCAACCATATGTGTACGAGGAACTGTTTAACATTTTGCAGTTGGAGGAAAAGCACAGGGCTCAAAGAAAAAGTAAATAACAACTACTGCAAAGACGGGTAAAGATTTTACAGTAAACAACGATGGGTATCCATTTCGGAGCTCTGCGTGCCCTCTCTCTTTTAGAGGAGAAATGGCGGTGCTTTGACTGTTGAGCAGGGAGTCCTATCACACAAGACACACAGAGTGGGGTGATGGCGGGGGGCTGGCCGGTGGCCCGCAGCACCTGAAACCTATTAGAGAGCTTTGGAACATTCCACAGGGTTCTTCCACTTTGGCCAGAGGGCATCGTAAAGGTCCTCACAGAGAGAGTCGCTGCGACTCAGACGCCGACAAACAGCCAGCAAGGTGAAACACTAAAACTGGAGTCTGATATGGAAGCGCCTGACATCTGAGTGTATATAAAAAAAAAAAGTAGGTTTAATGGTGGTGTCTGTATTGTTGTTAGGAAGAAAACATGTTGCTTCCACCAGATCCCTAACTGGTCTCTGGTCCCAGCTGACATGAAAAATGTGGTCTAAACATTTTCTGCACTTATATTCACAAGGAGTTTGTCTCCATAAAGGAGCACTATGATTAAAACATTTACCGTTGGCAAGCCAAGCAAAACTTTTATCAACTTTTTATCAAATGGTTTGCCATCTGGACTTAAAACAGTAGGGGCCCAATAGTGAGCTGACACTAAAAACAAACACGCATAAACACACACAACCTGCTGCCAAATTTCTTGGAGATAGCCTTATCTTCTCCGCTATGTGTGTGTGTGTGTATATATGTGTTTTAGTGGTACCAAGGCCCATCTCTTTGGCTGGATCTGTGTCCATGCCTCAGTGTTATGCTCACTGGGTTTAGCTCTATGGGTGTCTGTGGCCTCTCCTCTGGCCGCCCGTGTCCATTTGCTCTGCGGGTATGGCAGGCCTGAGCTGACAGATGGCCGCCCCTCTCCATTCCGCTCCAGAGTAACACAGTAACTGGTTTTTCCTCCGCCGTTGACCTTGCCACAGCCAGCCAGCAATCCAGGCTGGCACTCGGCCTGTCGAACAGGAGGGTAATGAAGTCCAGCGCTGCTCACATGATTATTAAGGCTTTGACGCTGGGGGGCCTTTCAGAACCCTATCCCCCTCCCCTCTCCTCCCCTGTCTGCCGTTCACACAGCCAAAGTTCGATGAGGATAGTAATTCGTTACATGGTACTTTGTAAAACCACCATTGTGCGCCATAAAGAGAGCTAAAACTTTTTTGGGGTACTCTTTAAGAGTCTGTTTGCATTCTAAAACAAACCTCTCCACACCTATGAAGTGTACTTAACAACAATTTTGAGAATGACATTGACACTCTTTCCTATTCAGTAGCATATGATAGCTACAGGCGTCCCAGCGTGCATGTCATTCCAGAAACACACCAAGTAAGAGCCACTACACAAAGTTAGATCAAATCTGTCACACTGCTATTGGTGCTGACAACCTCTAAAAGCAATGCAGTCGAGCAGTAGCGCAACGCTTCGCTCTCACTGCAATTCTCCCTCACCACAAGCATCTCTAGGCACGCCTGGAACCCTGGTCCCATCAGGGCCAGGCTGGGATTTGAGAGGTGTAGGTTGCAGCTCTGACCTTTACTAAGGCAGGACTGTCTGTTTGCACTTCTCCCATAAGCCCCCCTCCAGTCAGACTGCTAAGCAACCCCATCAGACCAGGGGTGCGCATGCACCCACGGCCTTGGTGACATCTCAGAGACCGTGGGGAGGTGGAGCAATGCAGAGGTTAATTCTGATCATCCAGTATTTATGGGCTCCACTTCAGAACAAGGGTTGGCATTAACACTCTAAAGGAGACATCCCTCCTGTATATCAATAAAACATAGCCAGAAGCACAGGAAGAGCCTACCTTTATTCAGGTCGCCCAAGACTAGACTTGCATAGGAGGTTTGTAAAAGTACACCAGTGATTCCTTTATTAGAGGATATCTTTAAATTCAAAGACAAAATGTAGAATCTGGAAACACTTTCTAAAACGTCAATATCTAAAATGAAACTAGAAGTACTGGTAAGTATTCATAATGCTTTATAACAATATTCACTACACATTATTAAGTGTTTTAAAATGACTTAATTCTTTATAATTGCTCGTCACTTGCACACTTTTTTTTTGGGATTGATCATAATATGTTAATGTGTAATTTTCATCAATGTAATACATTATAATGTATCATAATCACTATTTCTACAACTATAAATATGTTTAAAATGCATTATAGAAATAAAAAAACAAATAGAAAAAACAATGCCAGCGAGTGATCAGCAGTTATAACGTATTATATTTGACCTTATAACTCATTATAAAATGCTGTGTCATTTGCTATGATTATTGCTATGAGGAATTATAAATATCTATGTGCTTATAACTATGTTTTAACAGTGCTATAAGCAGGTTATAATGCATTATAAGTATGTTTACAATGCCTTACAGACATGGGCTTCATAGAAGGTGTTACCTCGAATGTATTCAAATCTGTATTATTGTATCTTAGCTCAACAAATGAGCACCGCTCAACCAACCGCTGAGAGGAATTTGCCCTCAAATCACCATGGTGACATCAACCTACCAATTGCAATGCAGTAAGGGGCAGCAAGTGTTCGCTCGGAGTTTGTACAAACAGGCTGTATGAACTGAGAGCATCAGATATTTTCTCACATGTTGGCCTAGTCTGTGAAGTGTGGGGAAATGTCAGGAAAATCAATAGATAAGGACCACATCAGCCTGAGCTTGTCTGGCCTAGCAACAGAGCATCCCCATGGTGATGTCAATTACCTCTGCTTTACAACAAAAACACCAGGAAGAGCAAAACAGTCTCTGCAATGCTGTAAAACTTTTAATGCAGTCTCCTGGTTACATTGAGAAATTTGTAAGAAACTTCTTTTTTTCTTTTTTCCAGCTAGACAGGTAGGTAGCACAGTGAATGTGAGAATCTTATTGATAGCTTCTTTTTTTTTTGCAGCTCACTCTGTTTTCTATTCTCCTCATGGACGCCACATTAGTCAGGGAGAGGTATAATGTAACGAGCAGTAAGGTGCGCATAATTGCATATTAGCAGCAACACACTTGGCTGCACGGGAGGTGACTGCGCTAACGAACAGAGAGGCGTTATTAATCACCAATTAATAAAAGCAGGCAGATATCACACTCAGTATATGGCACGCTTGGTTTCCTTTGTTTCCACTGGCTGGTCCAAGCCTGTTCTCTTATTTATTTCATAAGATTGATCCTGTTCCTGTGCCGTGTTGTCTATTGAGTTCTGACTCTGATCCAGCCCCCTAGGAGTCAAATGAGGAGTGTTTGGCCATGTTTGTTAGCAGATTATGTGTGTGTGCTCTATGAATGAGTCCCAGAAACTGAGGGAACACCAACAGACATACCTAATCAAAGAGGATTATAGGAAAAGAAAGAAAGAATGAAAATACTAAATTCTGTTTATGCACCAAGAGGAAAAAAAGCACTTAATGGAGTACTAAATGTGTTGCCACCAGGGCAGAGACAGTGATGGAGACCATGTAATCAACATACACTGGCCAAGTTGCTCGAGGGGCCTAAGACAAGAGGATATGTGTCAAGGATAATTTGCGGCCCTTAGCAAGAAACAAAACAAGCCTTCCAGCTTCAAATACTGTTACAGTGTGCCTCCTGTCTGTTCCCCCACTGACAGCCAACGCAGTATGTTTTGCCAGGTTGGAGCACGGTTAATATGAAAATGTGAGAGCTAGATAGTGAGACAGAGGAAATGGAGAGATGGTGGACTGAGAGAGGGGGGGAAAGGAGAAACAGAGAACAGAGAGGAGGAGGAGAAACTAGAGGAGAGCTAAAGGCCTCTCACTCGCTCTCCTCTCCAGCTCTGTAACGGCCCACAGTGCCTGCTTCACACAGAGCGGCCAGCTGTACAGCAAATGTGCCTTTCCCTCTCCGCCCCCGAACCTTTCCACCCCTCCAGTGCCCCCCTCTGCCTGGGCCGACCAGGCCACCGGCTCCTCTCTGTGAGAGAAGGCTCCTCCCTGACTTGGCTTCAAGCTCAGTGCTGTCACCAACCCAAAAAATCCGTAGAGGTGACCCCAAAAACACTTTTCTGGGATGTGGTTCGGTTTGTTTGTTTACAATTGTCCTTCTGAGCGCTGCCACCTTGGCAGTAGCCGCTTGGAATGGACAGGAGTGAGATGAGAATTGGATTGAAAGCAGATATAACAGGAAAGCAAAACCCCTTTTCACCTTTAAAACCCTTTAAGACAGAGCTTGTGCTTCAAAACATGTCAGGGCTCTGAAAATCCACACAGGGACATTTGAAACAGTGCGATAAATGGGCCAAACGTGCCCCCCATGAGGCTCCAAATGTCATAGTTTACAGTGGGGTCAAAGTGAAGCAATGGGGTGGCATGATGGCATGCTGATAAAACCAAACAGGCTTTTGTGTCAATGAAAGACCTTCAAAGGTCCTCTTAAAAACAAAAAAGACGACTTTGTGAAAGAACTGCGATTTTTAATATTATTTTCTACAGATCAAGATGGCAAATTAAAGTGCGGGCCGGATTTGTTTTCTAATCTCAAAGAAAAAATTGAAATAAAAGGTTTGATAGTGACTGCAGCAGCTGAAAGCTGTATAAATCTGTGTGTCTCTAGAGAAAAATCGGACACCCTCAATTCTGTAAGTGAGCCATGCCAAAAAAACTCTAAACTAAAGAGTGGCCAGCTGTCTTCTGGCCTGCTATTAAATTGCTCCTTGGATGGTGGCGATATCATTTTTTTCTCCATAGGAGTATCACACCAGGTCCCCAAACAGAGCGACCAGCTGTACAGCAAATGTGTACTGATCCATCTGGGCCCTAGCAGGCTGCGGCCTCCATCTTAAAACACGTGGGGCCGTTCACAGGCTTGGCTGGGGCTGGTCTGCAACACACCCCTCTACACCCCATGGCCACCTCCTTCCCTTTCATTTACCTCTATTATCATAGTAAATGTTGAGTAGCTGGGCACCGGAGCTGCGCTTTATGTCTGAACCAGGACCGCCATCGTCTGAGTCTAATATCCATGCATCAAAATGTGCTGGCAGACGTACAGGAGAGGCAACCTCGGACTGATGGGAGGAGGTGAGGGTGGAGGCTGAGTGCACTTGGTTTAGGGAGACTATTGTATTACAAAGGCAGCTAATATGGACTTGTCTGGGTGAGACAGGCTCAGGTTTTGTTGTTCCATACACTTAGCACTATGGTTATGTCACGGCACATCACTATATATAGAGTTATCAGTGTGAACTGACACCATGGAGCGGGGCATGGATGAAAACAACACCCCTATGAATCCAGCGTCTGCTCCATTACCTACGCTAATAACGCTGACAGCTGAGCGGAGATGACCCCAGCCCCCTGTTTCCCCTCTCCTGTGCAGATGGCCATTAAAAGGAGAAAGTGTCCCCTTTTCAGTAGAGAAGGTATTTAGAGCTTTTCCAAATGAGTATTTTTTTTCCTGTGTTTTTGGCCCAAATTGGCTTTGCAGTGATTACAGGCCTGGATTGAATTTAACTCCATTCTACATAAAAGAAAAGGGGGCCGATTGTTCACAAGCTATATAAAACCTAGAGATCAGCGTAGCCGTGGTTACACAGCTAATCTCAAGTTTTTCCCCCATACCTCTTTGGTCAAATATATTTTCTTTATTCCATTCATTTTCCTTTTTGTTTGTTTGTTGTCCCTGTCTGACAACTTCAACCAAATTTTCATTACAATGAGTTTTGCTTTCTCCATATTTTAGAGAACACAAAACAAATGCTTCTAACAGAAACCCTTTTGAGGAGTCTGATGAAACCCGTGATCATGGTGAATACAAAGCAACGGCATATCAGAGAAGTAAGACATCAGACAATAACCCAATCACCTATCCTCCTGTTATCTTAAGCTGTCTGAATTCCACTATTATGGGGGAACTGTGTGCTTGTGCGGCTGACAGACATAAAATAACCAGTAGGGGGGTTTGTTTTCTACCCTCCCAGTGTGCTCCGTGCCTGCCTTTGCGAGAGAAAGGACTAATGCTGGCATGGTACTGTATTAGGCACCCCCAGTAGAATAGTGGGTGAGCAGATCGCAAAGATGAATACAAAATACACACCTACACACTCTCAGCTCGTCTCTCTCCTTTGCAAATACACCGAAGCATCAAAATCACAAATCACATGCTTCTGATTGTTTATGCACAAACAGTGGGTCCCTGATAGAATTGCCTACCGGTCCTGATAGAATTGCCCACCGTGTTTAAATTCACCTGCGCCTAGAAGCGTGTCCCAAACAGAGAGGCGGTTTGGTTCCAGATCAATGAGTCTCTCTCCCACTGAAGACAACAGATAATGCAGTGTAATGAAAGAGCCGCCAAACGAGCTGAATAAATGAATGAATAAAGGAACGTGAGACCGGAATTCAGACGCCTACTTACTGCAGGCAAGAAAACCTGTTTTCCAATTGTCTGTTCTCTACAAATTATTCTGCCTGCATACAAATGACAACCAAAAGTAAAGACATTTTGAAAACGTGGAGGTTAGTCTTACACCAGCACTCTTTGTTTAGGAATCTTGTGAAAGAAAATGAGAAATTTGGAATAATTTTCAGATACACAGAGTAATAAAATCAAATATCCATTTTTTCAGTTGATTTGACGTCATTAAATGCATGAAAGTATTTTACCAAAATGTTGTATTCAGATCTCAGTCATCTGAACAGACTACTTAAGTGAGGAGGCACAATAAACAAACAAACAAAATAATATACAGTAGCAATGTGGAGATTTTTCAAAAACTGTGGAATAGTATTTGGAATTGTAAACAGTTTGAATAAAATCTGTTTTGGTATTTTAATATTTCATTAATGTGTATATTTCCACTACTTCAAACTACCTCCATACAGAGTGGTTTGAAGTGGAGAGATTCTGCTCCACAAGCATGCACACGTACTATATTATACCATTCACATGCATGGGGAAATGAGGATGATGGGTTTATAAATGCACAACACTGGGGATGCAGTTGATGGTCAAAATATTAAAATAATTCCACCTATTTGGTGATGTGATCCAGATACTTGTGAGCCTGAATGAGACAGGGTCAAATATTTTATTACATATATCACATCAGTCCTTAGTATGTGATTCACCTTTTAAAAATCTATGAAAAGACTCAAATGTATTTAAAATGATCAAATACTTGTTGTGAAATTCTGTGAATTTTCACTAATGATTTGTATATTGTATCGATGACGGTCACACAGAATCATTCCCTCTAACATTTAAATCGCACACCAAAAAGCCACATTGATTAAATTTATGCTACAATGCAGGAAAACATATTTTAACAGATATTACACAAGCATTGTTTTTATGAGTGCAACAGAAATTATAATGAATGAAACAAAATGAGTTATTTCCTACCCAGCATGTGGTTGGCCACATGGACTTGGATGTCCCATTCACTGTAGAACACCATCTGACATTTGATGCACTGGTATGTCTTCTTCTGAAAATAAGACCAAGAGGAAAGGTTTAATTATAATCAACTTTAAATAATTGCACTGCACTCTAGTAATCACTTTTTTTTTTTTACGATTTTGATGTAGCCATGCAAAAAAAATGTGGAACCTCAGCATGCTTTCATGAACTATTCAACCTCATTCAATACATCACTGATTAACAATACCTCTTCAGTTTGAGAGGGACTGGCTCTGGGCATGGGGGACACCTGAGGGGTCTTGAGCTGCCCGCCGTTGCTGTCCCCACCCTGCTCCCGATGCACTGTCTGGACATGGTTTTGCAACTCTGCTTCAGACTCAAACTTCACATTACAGCTGGAACATCGTGTCTTGGCAGCGGATGATGAGGACGTAGAAGAGGATGAAGATGATGAAGAGACGGGTTTGCCTTTCCCTTCTCCAGGGCTGAGACTCTCCCCCTGGATCCACGCGGCTGTAGTTGTTGCTGGAGTGGTGGCTCCACCATGCTGCTGCTGTTGCCGTCCTCCGTTCACTGTTGGGCTGGAGCTCTTGGAGCCAGCTGCTGTCACACAGGATGCACAGAGTCCATAAGGCAGTCCGTTGATGTCCAGCTTCACAAGCTCCTGTTTGGACCGGAAATCTTTCAGGCAAGACGCGCACTTGAAAGGTTTTTGGATATGATGTTGCTGCTGGTTGTGAGAGATGATGTTGCTGCGTCCCATGGGTTGCTGGCTGACGGTCATAGGGCCTGTCTTTTGCATGTGGAAGGTACCATGGATCTTGAGCTCCAATGTAGAGGTGACTGTCTGCATGCACACGACACAGCGGAAACCTGTCAGGGAGTTCCTCAGGTCAGGGTGCATCTGGCAATGCTCCAGGAAGTCCTCCTCACTTTGAAGCGGCATCTTACAAATGCGGCAGCTGCCTGTGTCCAGACTCTTGCTATGGGTGACCTTGTGCTCAGTCAGGGTGAGCAAGGAAGGGAAGCGTTCCCCACAGATGGGGCACATATAGTGCTTGACAGGCCCAAGGTGGGTCTGCATATGTTCCCTCAGCCCAGGCTCAGAGAAGAAGGTGCGGGAGCAGACATTGCACTTGTGGTTGCCCTTGATCATTTCAGCTTTCCTTTTCATCAATGCGCTCTCACCAGGGCGAATATTGTGGTCCCTCAACTGGTGGTTAGTGAGGAGTGACTCCATGGTGTAAGATGCCCCACAGATGTCACACCCATACATGGGCTCTGCAGTGTCCACCTCCTCCTCACTTCCATCATGGCTGTTATGGGACTCCACTACAGACGCAACTGTTGGCCCTGGACCATGGCTGTTTGTGAGGAGACCATGCAGCTCTGCATCTTCTTTAGGCTGGCCATCACCACCACTTACAGCAGAGCCATTAGCACCGCAGTTCTGTGCCTTTCCCTCAAACACACAGTGTTTCTCCCTCAAGTGCTTCTCCAAAAGGACGATGGCGTGGAAGGCCTTACTGCAGAAGCGACAGTTATACTTCTTGCTGTGGGTGGTGATGTGGCACTGCAGCTCCACCTCGGTGCCAAAGGACTCCCCACAAAAAATGCAGCGGTGGGCACGGCCCTGGTTTTCCAGATGGCTGTGCTTGACATGTAGCTGTAGATCAGTCTCATGCCTAAAGTCCCAGTTGCAGGAGGTGCAGCGGTATACCTTTTTCTCATTGCTGTGCTTTACAGCAAGGTGGAGCTGGGTAGACACCTTTGAGTCAAACACCTCCTGACACAGAGTGCAACGAAAGAACACAAAGGTATGCATGTCGAGTAGGTGCTTCTGCAGGTCGTCCACTGAAGTGAACTGCTTGTCACAACTCTCACAGATGTAATACGTGGAGGTAATAGTAAAGTGAATTGTCACATGCTTCAACAAGGACTCTTGGTTGGGGAACTCTTTGTTGCACTGAGGGCAAGTGAGTTGAGGCTGCAGGCCATCCAGATGAGTTTTTAGGTGAGTCTGGAAAAGGTCCAGGCTGGTATACTTGGCTCCACATTGGTTACATATGAACTCACTGGCAGCACGTGAGGCTGAGCCTCCTTGTTTTGGCATTGTTTGTTCAACAGATATTGGAGAAGAAGGGCTGAGAGTGCGCAGGGATTTCTTTCCATTGTTGATGTAGTTCAGTGCCAGTGGAATGTTCTTATGATTCTCCTTGATGTGCTTGTTGAGCTTCAGGACACTGTTGAATATTGGGGAGTTGGTGCAGTACGAACAGGAGTACACCTCTACTATAGACTCCTTGGGAGTTACAGCCAAGGGGGAGTCAAAGCGCAGGCTTCCCCCATCACAGTGAGTCTGACGAACATGCTCCTCCAGGGTAGCCTCTGTCAAGAACCCCATGAAGCACTGGGGGCAGAAGAAGGCATTGCTCTCCTTTGCCACGGGACTGGGAAAGCCATGGGAGCAGCGAATGTGTTCCTGGAGGGCGTTAAGGTCACTCAGTACCTCAGGGCAGAAGTTACACTGAAGGAGGGCATCAGGTAAGCTGGCTAACAGTGCAGCATGGTCTTCTGCATTGTGCACCTGCTTAAGATGTTCATTTAGATTTAATAAAGATGGCAGAACTTCCAAACAAAACTGGCAAGTATGAGCCTGCTCTGGCTTGTCCAGATGCATGGTTCGCAGGTGAATTTGAAGCACAGCCAAACTGGAGAATACTTGCTTGTTACAGTAGATGCAACTGTAGGAGACTTTCGGCTGTTTGGAGGAACGTCCTCCCATGTCTGACGTGTTCTGAGCAGCCCTCTTTCTCCTGCCCCTTGTCTTGGGCACAGGTGGTGCTGTCTCCACCATTGTGGAGCTGTCAACAGAGAGGTTGGAGTCAGGAGTGGTGCTAGAGACAGAGGTGTAACCCACCGTCAGCAAAGAAGGGCTGTTGCTATGGTTACTAGACTCAGGGAGCTGGTGGATGTCCATGTGAGCGTAGAGGTCCTCGACTGAGAGAAAGTGCTCGTTGCAGATAGCACAGGTGTGGCCCTTCCTGTCTCGGCTGTGTGCCTGGTCAATGTGAGTCAGCAGGGTGCCCTCATCACTGAAGGGCTCGTGGCAGTAAATGCACTGCAGGGTGGCACCCAGGCCTCCATCCTCTGATGGCGAACACTCGGGGTGGCACTCTGCGATGTGCCTCTGGAGCTCCTCTGGGACATCAAAGCCCTCCTCACAGCGGCTGCATTTGCGAGTTTCCTTCAGTTTCCATTCATCAGCTCTAGAAAGGCTTGAGCTGCTGCCATCTTTGCCCCTTTCGTGTACTTGCATGTGGCCGTGGAGAGAGCTAGAGGAGAGGAAGCCTCGGCGGCACACAGGGCACTTGTGGGGTTTGTTAGAGGCGTGAGTTTTCATGTGGATTTTGAGGTGATCGCTGCGGGAAAAGGCAGAGTCACACTCTCCACAGTGGTACTTCTTATCACCGGTGTGTAGCTTCACGTGTCGGTCTCGACTGCGCTTGTGTTTGAACAAGCGACTGCAGAAGGTGCAGCTGAAAGGGAGCTTGTCACCGTGGCTCTGTTCGTGACGCTTTAGGAAGCTTAAGCGGCTGAAGGACTTGTCGCAGAACTGGCATGGGTACGGTAAGCCAGGTCCCCCTTCATCCTCGCCAAAATCATAGTCCTCACAGTGTCCTGGAGAAGTCTGGTCCTTACTGGAGGGAGATGATGCCGGCCAAGAACACGATGGGTCATCCTCAAGATCAGCACCGTCTGGAAAGGAAGACAGAAAGGAAGAAGAAGAGAGAAATGAGGGTATCAGGGGCAAGTCAGGGGGAAAAAGATGGAGAGAGAAGGAGAGAGTGAGTAAGAGAGGTGTTTTGTAAGACTGTATTAGCAACTCATTTGTCTCACTCTTTAGAGAAGAAAAGGTGGGCCACCGTGGTGTTATTTGTCAAAGTAATTATAAGGTTGTGGTGCATGAATTTAGTATTCTTTGCAACTTGGACCATTTTTTCTTCAGTGGAAACAATACCTCTCCTTAGGTGTTATCTAAAAAGTTACACTTAAATATGCAATTTAAAGTATAATTAGAGAAGAGAATAAGTGGAAATACTTTTACCACAATTAACCTTGTATGTGGCCATGTAATGGCTTAGCCCACTGTGACTCAAAACACAATCTCTTTGACATTTAAAGCCAACACAAGACAATGGGTGTACTTTAGGATGTAAGCCCGGCATGAGGTAAATTAGAACATTTCTATTATTCCTGAACAATTACTAGAATATTTTTGAAAAACAAGAGCCCTTGAAATGACCTTAAGACAAGAGGGAGAAAAAAAAAACAGGGAAAAGCAGTTCTCAAGAGTGAAAGAGAAGATTAAATATGCAATTTAGACCACAGCTATGCATAGCCTTTAGGAAGCCTCTACTGCAAAACAGATGATTTTCATGAAACATGGGGCTTTCAGGACATCAGTCAATAGATATCAAATTATAGAATATGCATTATTATCATATTTGTCTGTGTGGTCTGTGCTAAGCCGTAAGGCATCTGATACAGGATGGATGAGTGTGGCATGTGCTGATGCAAAGGGGGGCAAGGAGGGGACAGGGAAACGGATAGGGGAAGACAACCGAGTGCTAACGATCTCACTCAAGGACAAGCAGGTGCAGAGAATGACCAGGGAAGGCCAGTCCACTGACAATACAGCCCCCGTTTGTTTTACAATTACTTTAATGTGTCCCTTTTCAAATCGCTTCTTTGCCGACATTCCATTCCCCTGGTTCACTATACACTGATATGAATGGAAAACACAGAGCACCACTTTCCACAAGTTCAAAAGGTTACAGACCACTTCTTCCCGCTGCCGAATTCTAAGTGCTGTGAACTTCCTTACCTAAATAAAACAACGTAATCCCAACCCCTTCAGGAAAAAAAAACTGTGTCAAAAGGCCAAAACTTGGAATGGGAAAAACAAGAGGAAACTGCAAAGATTTATGAGAGGGACGAAGGAAAAGCACAAGCTCTTTCCAGGATCCAACCTCTGTACTCTCCTTCAGCTGACAAATCTAAGTCTCTCTCTCTCTCCCCCTTTCTGTTGTTTTTGCTGGGAGATCTGCCCTTTGTCAGGATATCATGCCCTCTCTGAGCACTTACCCCCATCAGGGCCTATCTTCAGGAAACAGATGGGGTCGGAGGCCATTCCCTTGCCCCTCCAAACTGCTGAAAGCGGCACATTGAGAGCCCACCTCCACACCGTGGCCCTCCCGGAAACCTCCCACCCCTGGCAAGGCGCCCACTCTGCACACACATCTCACTCAAGGAGCAAACCTTGCCTGATTTACTTGCTTTATCTCTCATACATGTCTCAATGTTTCTCTCTCTCTCTCTCTCTCTCTCTCTCTCTGGTTTGAGGGAGGATGGGTGACTCAGTGCTATGCCCTCCTCCACAGAGGGGGCGGATCTGCCCTCACTCATACTGCCTCCCAGGGTATAGGAGAAGAAGACAGTGCAAGAAGAATGACCCCAGCCAATGCCTTACAGTCAAACATATTGGCTTGGAGACAATAGTATAAAACAAACAAATAAATGGGCCTGTATACAAGGCTAAATTAAATTCTATTGTCTTAAATGAGGATGTCTTTGCCTTGAGACATTGCTAAGCTGTCAGGACAACCTCATTCCAGTTTTTTTTTTTGGTTTGTTTACTTGATGTATATTATTTATTTAGTGCCTTAGCTCCAATAACACACATACATAAAGCAGTATCTGTGGGGGACATGTGGGAGTCGCAAACATTGCTTGAGTTAAACCGGCAGCTAACGTGTTTAGATGGGCAAACAGCTATGTTAATATTAGGTTTGCTTTGAGAAAAAGAAATCTCTGCACACCTGGATGTGTGACAGGTGCGTCGGAGGAAAGTGCAATCTTGAAAACAATGAGAATATTTCAGCTTACTGCTGTAATACACAACATTTGGTCTGTCCGTCTCTACATGAAAAGAGAAAAAAAAACAGCCTTAAAAAGCACTGAAGAAACTGTAATGATACGAATAAATCTTAAGTAACATTAGAATGATCCAAAACATAATCAAATCGAGATTAATTTCAGAAAAAAATAGTGGTTTACGTTTGTGTTATTAAACAACTGAAAGAAAAAAAATGACAAAAATCTCAATTTAACAAAAAAGGAGCATATTAATGTCATCCATTAAATATTATCTACCCGCATTAGTATTAAATAGTCACACATTAAAGATGCAGAATTGAATTAATAAATAACATAGGTGCCAATTCATCACTGAATTTATACAATGACATCTACAATGACATCCATACATGATGAATGTGACGACAATTGAAGCAGCTCCTATGTGTGTGTGTGTGTGTGTGTGTGTGTGTGTGGATGGAAGAGTCATGATGCTTCTTACATATGTTATGTTGAAAAATGTGTCAGGATTTTTTCTCATTGTTTTCAATGTAATATAACAGAAGCTGCTGGATACTAAATTAACATCATAACATTAATGTTACACAGTTATAATGTCATTTATTTGCCTCTGAGTTGCACTTATTGTACTAGTCAAGGTATCATCATCAGACTTAAATATATTTTATGTGTGCTGGACTAAAAACCTGTCTTTGTCTTATTGTGATGGCCATCAAAATGCCTGATTTAAAAAAAGAAGAAGAAGACCACATCTGTTCTAGAGCATTCAGAGCTGAAACTGTCGGGTACAACTGACCCCCACAGTGAGACTTACTACAGTTTTCCTCTCTCTCTTACACACAGTAATACAGACACCGGAGAGCAAGCGTGCACACACTGCACACACTGCACACACACACTCCCAGTAACAAACATATAGATGTGCAGACATACATGTACACATAGTATCCACAGATACAAGCGCAATGGCCGAAACAAGTGTGTGAACAACTGTAGATGAAAGAGCAATCTTCCTCAGGAGACCTCAAGAGGAAACAGAGAGAGAGACTTGTTTTTTTCCTTCTTCACCCAGACAAGAAATGCCCAGGCCTCAGCAGCAGCCTGAGTAAATAAAAGAACGGGCCTTACTTCCCTGTCTCTCGGGCCGGGGGCCTGTGCACGCCAGCACTCTCTGTGCTGCTGCCAAAGGGGATGCTGGGGCCTGAAAAACTACACCCTGCAGCTGAAGGGCTGTCTTTGTTGGTCTGCCAAGGCCTTCCTGAGCATCCTCCAGCCAACAGCCTGTCACGTCCTGGGAGGAAGACCTCCATCTTAAGGCCTGTCCCTCTCTGGGAGTTCTGTCCCTGCCCCCCTCCCTCTTTCTCTTTTAAATGTCTCCTATATGGAACAAAACAACCTCATCTAGAGAGCTCCTATAGGGGATGGCATAAAATGTGCCATAGCCATATTTACTGGTAAGATATAAATTTAAGCTGCGAGACATGAAAACTTAAAGAGTAAAAAAAGAGCATCGCCTGAGTCCAAGCAATCTATATATGTAAAGTTAATTATGACATTTCAAACAGCTTTGTATAAATGAGTGTTTCTTATTTCTTTTACTGCAAAAGTAACTACTAAAAAATTCCCCCTTCACACGCAGGTCTCAGTTTCCTCTAAGCCAGTCTGAACTGCTCTTTGTGCACCACTTCCTCTATGTTCATTTATAGCACCCTTTCCCAGAGCAAATACTCCTGTTCAAATAAGATCCTTAATGCTGGGAACAGGTACAGTAAGTTTATCCATTTCTGTACACAGCGACGCAGCTTTCAAAACCCCTGAAGAATGTTTTGATTTATGCAATTAATGTATTTGAGAATAAGCAAGATATATGAATATTTTTTAAGAGAGTAAGTCATTAATTTTCCTGATGACATTGTTTCCCTTTGGACTACAAAACACATATGGTGGAAAATATTGTCTCTAAATTTTTAATGCTGGAAAATTTGCATAATTTGACAAGAATTATTACAATTTAATTCTTTGTAGACAGATAACACTGTCATAGTGTGAGCTGCGTGCAAGATCAGGAGGAAAGCTACATGTGATTTTATAGAGCTTCACACTTTTGTTGCAAAAGTGAAACAAAAATATATGTGAGAGTTTGGTTGGTGAACAATTCTTTGTTAGAGGAAAAGGAGAAAAGCTGAAATCATATTTTGTACAACAGCCAGAAATTAAGAAACAGACAAAACAATTAAAATGAACTGTCATGAATGTATTGGGGCTTAAGCTAGGATTATTATATCCTTATTTATATTTTATATATCATTTTAAAAAAGCTACAAAGTGCTTTACAATTGAAATACAAAAACGCAGCAATAAAGGAATTAAACAAACCACAAAAAAAATGATTTGGTACGAGTAAAACCCTTAGAACAGAAATGGCCTTTTGCCAAAATACCATAAAACTCTATGTGCACAGTGCTCAGCAAAGCTATTCTGTTACTCTCAAACTCAGACACTCCTGTGTTGGCATTTTAAAATGTTGTGAAATGTCTCACAGCCACTATTGCTACACACTGATGTTTGCAAATGAAAATAACATAAAACAAATACGTAAAATACCACTACTGAAATTTTTGATTGCAGCAGATTTAGCGAAAACTATAGATGTTCTTAAAGGTTTATATTTCAGTCGGATTCAAATAATGATGACAATAATGTCAAAAACAAATAAAAAATATTTCCCTAATTACTGACCAAGTTTCTTTTTTTAATCAGACAACTTGATAATTGTTTGCCCTGTTTTTCCTAAAAGCTAACTCTTCAACCGAGTGTTTACTCATAAGGCATTTGTAATTCTATTGTTTTACACCCTCCTGAAACCTTTCAGGGGCCATGGTTTGGGAATAACTCGCTGCTGGCGCCCGGACCTTCGTGTCTGAGGTCCTGGAAGCAGTTCAAGATGGCTTATCACTGCCTGACAGCAACAGAGTACACCTCTTCTATTTAGGAAGCCAAACTCTTATCCAGGTCCAGGACCTTATCTTATCAGAAAAGTGTTTTTGCTATCACTCATCTGCCACTTCTATAGCAAGCTAGACTTTGTTCAAAAGCCATTCTAGTGAAGCAAAGCATGGCCATGTTTTCAGCCGCCAAACCTTATCTTCCTGTGTGTTGTACCAGAGATCTGTACGTAGTGGTTGTCATAAGAGATGTGTTTGTGTGAGTGTATTTGTGGCACATTGGGGATTGGGGATTCAATGAATAAACAAAAAGCTGACAACTTGTCTGATGTAACACCATGACCCCACTTCATATTCAGAGAGGGGATCTTTTTACAGTTACTGGGAAAAGTAGTGAGCCTCTCCCATGAGACAATGCATGTGTCATCTCAACGCTTTTCCTGTTCTGATGCCCAAATAGCAATGTGTGTCTGAACAACACACTATCATGTACGGCCCTGTTTGTGACACAACCACTTAAGATCTAATAGAGGAGGTGGTGAGAGTTTTTTTTTTTTTTACATTAGCTAAGCCTCCAATCTCCCTGACTGAGAGAGAGAGGGGTGGTCGATTTTTTTGGGACTAATTCCAGTCAGATGAACGAAATCACTCAGTTGATTCAGGACCGAGAGCTCAGAGGACACAGAGCTGTTGGAAAAGGCCCAGGGCTGGGCTTTACTCACAGTAGTCCTGCTACATCCCTGTTTTAAGACATCAAATCCAGTCAAAATGAAACACTGATAATTCCCAGTAGCTGTCAACAAAAGTGCCAGGTGGCTCGACGTGGCTTTTTGCACTATGCTGCTGATTAACACACACACATACACACACGTAGAGGTAGTTAAAGTTGCTGCTACTCAACATTAGATACTCGGATACAGTATTGTCAGGGTTGGGATGTAAAGGAATAGAAGTAACAGGATTACAGATTACAGTAGAGGAAAAAGTACACAACCCTATAGAAACTCTGGTTAAATATTACCCCAATACTACTAATACTTTACTTTTACTTTAAAATGTGAAAGAAGTGTAATAATAGATTACCCAACACATACAAAAGTACATCTAAAAGAATCCGTAAAGTTTATCAATACCACGATGTTTAATCATTTAAGCCTGGGACCGGTTTAATACTGGGATTTGGTGCCCGTCCCTACACAACATTTGGACTATTGCATTTTATAAAAGAAAATACTAGATGTTAAAGTAATGAGAAGTACATTGGAAACTTCATAGAAGTATAGTGGAGTCTAAAGTACATTATTTGTCTGTTAAATGTAGAGCGCTAAAAGTCAGAATTTTCCACAAAAAAAGGAATAATAAAAAAAAAACTCATACATATACTTGAAGTTAACCCTAACCCTGTTCATATTTAAAATGCAATGTATTCCCTTACAGATACAGTTTAAATTGGTGGTATTCTGAACACGTTTTTAAAAACAATTACTTGAAGGGATTTTTCCCCTCCCCTCCATCACGTAGATAATATTTAGTTTGGTTTGTTTGTCTGCAGAATTACAGAAAAACTACTGGCCCTATGTTCATAAAACTTGGTGAAAGAGTGTAGCACTGGCAAAGGAAGAACCTATTTTGTAGCAGAACCGGATCACGGGGCGGATACATTAATTATTTTACGCTTTGGTTAACATTGTAAGATAGGGCATGGCCTTGGAGGAGGTCTGTGTTTCTGATTGTCCTTCTAGTTCTTGTTTGTTTACTTTGCTCAAAAATTCATGTGAGGCATGCATTTCTCATAAACAGATTTTATTTATAAAACAATTTGAACACCTGCCGCACAGCCAGGGAGCCCTCAAGATTTTTTTTTTAAGAATGATTTTTTTTTTAGAATATGATAGTTAATATGAGTGATCTAATAGAATGTTTAGGGGATTAATCCAGTAATCTGTAGTGGAATAACAGTAACTCTCTTCACACAGTTCTGTCTGAGCAAGTGTTGGTGTGTGCGTTGTGTGAATACTCAGCCTGTCTCCCTCTTTTCCCCTTTTTTTTCTCAGCAAACACAATATGTTTTTTTGCACATCACTGAGAAATGTCAGCCCCCCCTCCCTCCCTTTGCTACAGATCAATCAAAACCACTATGCTACAGGATGAGAAGGAGGGGTTGTGTGAGACGACTGTGAGGAGCAGCAAACAAGGATGCTATCTTTTACCGAACAAGGTAGAAAAACACTAGATGAAATAAGGATTCACTTCCCGGGGTTTCATCAAGTGCCGTAGCAGCGAGTTACTCTGGCCTAACATCATGTACACAATGCATTTTCCTACACACACTTGGAAGAGAAATGCACACGCCCCCAAAACTGCAGTCAATGGGGATTATTTTCACACAGGGCCTGACACAAAGAGCTGGAACATCAAGCTCTGTCCTGACTCTGTGGTCTGGGTGTCCATTATTCTGGCCCTCATGGCTCTGTCTCTCAACCATGGGGAAGCGGCAAACTGTCAACTACTTTGTCCACATTACCCACGTCCCCCAGCTCAGACAGGAGCACTTGGTCACTGTCCCAGAAATCACAGTGCCCCAGTGGCGTCCCAGGAAAGTTAGACAAATGGAAGGCCAGAGGAGGAAAAGTAGGGCGGCCAGTCATCCTTTACTAGGCTTTTTCTTTCCATGATGGTGAGACACAATGAAAAGTGGAATTCCATTACTTATCTCAGAGACGTGTCCCTGCTACACTGATGTCTTTCCACCAGCATGGACAAACTGAAATCAATACTGATGATGACAATCGATAGTAATGTTTCTTGAGATCATGCCAGGCTTATAAAATGATGGAGGATGTTTGTGCTTTGGGCAGGATCTGTGAAAATCTGCATCATGTAACAATCTATAACCGCAGTGTTTGAACTCTGAAAGCATGCCAGAGATTACGTATTGCCAAGTTACACATTTCTTATCCTGCATAACAACTGCATCCTATTGCACCGAGGTCAGCAGCACACTTAAACACAACATGGGAAAGTCACATGACATGCTGTTAATAATATATTTTACTTCACACTTCATTTGGACAAAGGCTTGACATAAAAATTGTAATTTATATAAGTCATACGGAGGTCATCTCGCATCATTAAGTTTGACCCTGCTTACTGTTTGCCGTATTTTTTTGTAAGAGAAATTAAGTTAAATGAGGGCAGGGCAAAGTCAGGGTTAACAAGAAATTAAACTGTCAAGAGTGCCACTTTCAAAATTATACCTTTTTACTGCAAAAGAGAAAAAAGAAAGACAAGAAAATGGGGACATTTAATTACACCATTATTCAGAAAAGGTGATTTTGGGGTTCATAATAGGTTACTATTCAGAGGACAGTGGGTGGGCTCGAGGGCTAATGCTGATGGTTATTGTTTCAGTTTGATTTGACTTGATTTGAAATGTTTGAAAAATTAAAAGTGAGTCACACTAGAACCAAAATACACTTCACAGCATGCAGGTCATTACCTCTGTGGTGTTTTTACATTACAAATATACATGTATATGACTTCAATAACAGAGCGGCAATACTAACATTTAGAAAAGTGGGATATATTTCAACTGGTCAGTATGTTTTTATTCTTGGTAATATTTCTACTAATCCTCTCCTTTAGATTTTAATTATGGACATTACATTCTCTGATGCAGGGCATTTTTTTTGCATTTTGTTGTTCCCCAAAATCAGAACTGGACTGCGAAAGAAAGTTTTTAGGTTTTCTGCACCAATTGCATTGAACAATCTATAAACCTCATTCCAAAAAAGTTGGAAAGTTTTCTAAAACGTAAATAAAACAGAATGCAATAATTTGCTAAGCTTTTTCAGATTTATATTTGAAAACTGTACAAAGACAATATTTATATTTAAACTATTTTTTGTGTGAATAAGCACTGATTTCTAAATATGATGCATTCATTTTTGATCAATGTTAGGAACTATTTTGTGATCAGGATTGTAAAGGGTTAAAAACATAGTAAGAGTTTAAAAAAGTTAAATCTACTGAATCCAGGCTGCTTGTGTACAAATGTTTTATCTGATTATTCTTTATGTAACTCAGACTTCTGTACTTTTGTGTTAATAGTTGAAACTCTGTGTTGCTGCTATTCTTGGTCAGGTCTCTGTTGATAAAGAGATCTTTGATCTCAATGGGAAAAATCTGCTTAAAATAAGGGCTACATAAAAATAAAAAAATGTATTTAAAACAGGCAGCAACATTAAGCCTTGACAACGAGTGATAAGACCTTCACTACAAGATGGTCAGAGGAAGTGTCATGGACGGAGCAGTCTGTGTGTGGGAGAGCGGTGCTGGTGATGGTGTCATCTCCTGTCGGAGCGAGCTGCAGGTGGTGCGGAGAGGAAGGACAGTTGACCACTTCAGGTAGGCTACAGCACAAACAGGAAGGAGGCTGTTCCCCAGGTCTTGGCTGGACCAGCAGCCACAGTGAGCCTCCCAGGGGGAGAAAGGAGGATGACAATCTGTCCCCCAGCATGGCCCTTCACCGCCTGCCTCACTGCACTGGCTCTAAGGGAGTGCTGGGCCAGGCGGGACTGGGCTGGGCTGGGCTTCAATCGGCAGGGGAGCCTCTGTGTGTGTGTGTCTGCATGTGTGTGTGCTGCTCCCTCAACACTGCGGCAGACCAGGCGCAGGACCCAGTGGACAGTCAGCTAGCCAGTCAGTCAGTCAGCCACTGTGAGAGATGCTGCAGCACTGTGCTGTACTACACTACAACTCTATTAATATTTCCCCACTGCGCAAGAGTTTACTTGGATGCTCTTTTATTTTTCCCCGCTCTTAGTTACTCACGGAAATTTGATTTATGTGATCAGCGTGGAGAAGAAGAAATTGTTGTGCGTACAGAAATATGCTGAGTTACTGTATGGTTGCTTCATTAAAATAGGGTTTGCTCTGCAAGTTTTCAAGAGGCCCTATCCATTACTAAAGACCATGCACACTGAAATCGGAAAATAGGATCTAATTCTTTTTAATCAAACTACCTCATAGTGACCCATAAAACTTGGGCTAGACTGCAACTTACAATTATTTCACTTTTTAAGGATAACTTCAGACACTTTGATCTATGTTTCAGTACACTGGGAATATTGTGAAAAAGGGCAGTTTGTCTGCCAAATGCCCATAAAACAGTCTAACATCAACACCCCGTTTTTTTCTCTCTCTACAAAGCCGACCAAAAATCACATGTATGTGGCCAAACAACCAGAGATGCATGTGTTAGCTTTAGCATTAGCATATATCAGAAAAGTCTGACCCTGCCTCCTGACCCGTGGCCTTTGGTTCCCCTGATTAATACACTGTGGCTCTATTTGATATCTCCTCAACGCCATCCCAGCTTGTCAGTGGTAAAACAACTGGAGACAGCCCAGGAGGGAGAAGAAAACATGCATCTTGGAGAGGAGAGCGGGAGGGGAAGAAAAACAAGCATCAACTCAAGCAAGACGATGTATTTTCATGCATCCCTGTCTTAAATGTCAAGATTTCTTAACCCTCAGTGACTGCAGCGCTGACACCTCTCCAAGGTTCAACAGAAACCGCATTCATTAATAATTAGCTTAGCTGCGAGAACAGGGAGTGAGACTGAGAACGAAAGAGCGAGCGAGCCTGCTAAAATTTAAACTTCTGTCCTTTCCCGAGAGAATCGAATTTCACTACAAGTTTTTTTTTTTCATTCTTCTTCATTTCTTGTTTTCCTTGTGTGTTGGCCAGAATCCCGCAGGCGGCCCATGAACGAGCGATGCAGACGTCGCATCAGCCTCACTACTCCCTCCTCTCCTTAATCATGGCTCTAATACCCTCCAGATGAATAAACATCTTCATCCCCTCTCAGTTAAAGCCAGAAGGCTCCTCCACTCTCGAATCCAAGAAAGGGAGAAAGAAAGAGAGAAAGAAATGGAGAGTTGAAGAAGGAGCACAGGAAAAGGATGACAGATGGAAGGGTGGATCAATGTCGAAATGAACCAACAGCAAAGTAACAAAGCCACGGCAAGATTTTCTGCTTCTTCCCATAATTCGTCTGATCTATTTCCCCCTTGACACAATTATCACAGTCCTCCTAATTATTTTTTCGTCTTTAACAGATTTCTAATGGCAGGCTGTGTCTTTTTTATGATCATGTTTGTAAAGTGGAGGTTTTTTGCGAGCTGTTGTGCAACCTTGTCGCCTCAGACTGTGTCCACAGACTGCACAGGAAGGGGGAAGGGGGCGGAGAGGGAGGAGGCGGGGGGTGGTCTCTGGAGAATGGGCCAGGCCCCAGACCAGCACTTCCCTGGCCCAGTAACTGTGCCAGAATACTCATGACATGTGTGTACAGTATGTGAGCGCAAATGGCAGACAGATTTAGGGGTTTGCTTTGTTTCCCCTTCTATTGTTTTCTGTCGGTATCCAGGCAGCTCATCATCATATCTTAATACTACTAAGTGTTATCAAAACACACGCACGCACACACCGACACGCGAACATGCGCACGCCTCACCGAATGAAGCAGTTCCTTCGCTGCCCTCACCCTCAACTTCATTTGCAGAACAGGGCTGGAATATGAGGCCTGAATACAACCAGACAAATGACTACAGGGCATTTTACTTATTCATTCATCACTTCACATTGATTTATTCCTGTTTATCTATTTTTCAGCTGGAAAAAAAAAATCCCCTGGATTGTTTTGCTTAAAGTTTGCACGCTGACGTACTTAGTGAAAAACTTTCAGGGTCACGGCAGAAAAATCCCTAAAAGAGATTATTGAGGTTCGTCTTTCCCTTGAATACCTTCCTCTCACTCCAACACCTCGACGGATACTACTCCTCTCCCTATTTACATAGGCCCAACACTCCTTGGCTTAGTAACCATTTACTTAGTTACACACCACCACCTGGGAGGCTATTTATGTCTCTCTCTGGAGAGGAACTCGGTATGACTGCCAGCCAACACCCCCATATAAATGATCATCCATTCAATACGAGTAAACTTGAGTAAAAGACATCAGATGTTCAGTATGACATTAGAATCTGTAGTGGAAGCTGTTGATAGTGTTTAGTTAGAGTGATGGTCAAAAAAGCTTCGGACTGAATCATTTCTTTTTTAAAATGCTATTTAAATAATAACCAAAGCTTACAGTGTTCATTTTTGGTCTTTTTGTTCATGTTCAAAATTGTACTATGGAAATCCAAAAGAAACAACCCTTTGTGTCTTTGTTACAGAACATAAAAGTAAAACCGGAAGAGGGGATATTGAGTATAAAGAATGACAAGGTCCACTTTTAACCTTAACCAACATTAACGACAAGTATAAAACAGCAACTGTTTTTAGGAATTAGGATGTGTTGATCTCCTACCAATGGTCGGGGCACTCATTTTGAAAACTGTGGGTGAAATTTAAGGGTAGGCACAAACAACCCATGTGGTCATATGGTTTGGTGTACCTGTACTACCTGACATCACTTTATTTTTATTTAGGACCATACTGTTTAAAGCTATAGCCTAATAATAATTTAAACTAACGTAAACCTACTATATTGTATTATTTAAGTATACACAGTACAGTAATTAAATTGTTAGTTATATATACAGATGGTTATCTGATGTTTTTATAATCATCCTCTTTTAGTGATCAGTTTGACCCGAACAGACATGACCACTATAAGAAGTTTCCACTGTAAAGAGAATATAAATCCAATATTGGAGCTGAGTCATGTGTTAATAAAAAAAAAGGAAAAGCCTGCAGTTTATTAAACCCTTCAGTGTTTTGTGGATATTGTGACCCTTTCATAAAAGGTATATGCAACTCTCCTGCAGTAATAAAGAGTTTTCCTCCTTATATGTGTTAATCTCACGTCTATCTGAATGTGCAGCTCACTGTGATGAACCCATTTCAAGGATCATCATTCCAGAGAGTGAATGTAATAGTCCCCCAATATCAGTTATCACTGACAGCAACATCCATATCAACTAATTACTTTTCACTGGGCTTGTAGACGAGAGGACATCAGCCTTTATCTGTATATGAAAGGAGAAGACATTACTATTATGCCATTACTGCGAAAGAGCCGGTGTTACTGTACCACTAATATAGGAACGGCATACAATGAGGCTCTAATAAAACCTGCGTCACTCCTCCAGTGGCTATCTTACTCGGCTACTTTAAATATGAAGAGAATATTACCAGTAAGGTGACCTTTCAAGCAACTATGAGGGGCTTTTAACTGGTTATGAAACAGTCTCAATTTAATACTGATGTCTCTATATGACCTACATAAGCAAAGAGACCATAGGCTATTTCTATATATTATTCTTAATGACTGTCCCCGGGTTTGACTCACAGTAAAATCACAGTACAGTACAGTACAGTACAGGAGCGCACTAGCCAGGTAAAAGAAAGCAGGAGATATTATATTTTGGGGGTGCTGGTTCAACATCTTTACAAGACAAGGAAACACTACCGCTTCTGTCCACAGGGGCCGCCAAAATGAACACCTAATGAAAGTTCCTTATAGCTGCTTTAATTACATTTGGCAAGCGAATAAGTTGACGAGTCAGGAAGAGAGTGACAGAAACATATGTTCTAAGATTACCACTGGAGTCCTGATGACAGACACATAACAACATGTAGTCCTACTCGCCTGGTAACAGGATCCATGCCGCTTTTTTCCCCTTTAACTAGCATACATCCAGCACAAGCACAGGGAGGCAACAGGTCAGGGCAATGCTGTGTCCCTTTCTTAATTTGTATTTTCCTTCGTGTTCTTGGGTTAGTGAGGTGACTGTCATCTCTGCTGCTGTTCATTGTCTGAGGGAGGAGTTGGAGTTGGGGAATATAATCCCACGCACTATGCATACAGCAGGGAGGAAATATGGGCACAGAGGTGGTGCAAGACCCCCTGGGTAATTTGTAAAACATGAGCCATGGCACCCGAGCGCCATGCTGATGCTCGGGTCAGGTGACTCAGTCACAGGTGCACCATGGGAGGATCTCTGGTGAGGAGGCACACCTCCCACAACAGAGCACGGTGGGCTACACAATGTTTTCTAAACATGGAACTCTCTAGGAAGTTGCCTCGGTCTTTATTTTTAGGAATGTGTAGAACACTGAGGATGAAGCAGAGGTGGTAGCTCGATTGTTCTGCACATTTTTTTTTTTACTATTTAGCTGCATGATCAGCTGTAACTGAGGGTGAAACGCTGTTACATCAATAGATCCCTGAGACACACTGATTTAGGAACATAATAGCACAAACACACCGCACAGATTATACATGCCTGAGTCCTGTCTTGATTAGGATTCGGCAGACATAACATCCCGCATGCACGGTCTCTGCTTTGCTAGGCCTCAGATAACCTTTATCCTATAGGGTTTAATTAATGTCAGCCAGTCTACTCTGCCTTTCAGAAGGAAACGACTTATTTCTCTGCCCTCATGAAGCTCAAATCCCTCTGTTTCACTGGTGAGGCCGGCTGCCTTGTTTATCCCAACTACAGGTACTGCTCCCTATTAAGGCCAGCACTTGTTACAGGGAAAAGGTTGAATTATTTACCAACAGTAGAGGGGGAGGAAGAGAGAGGGAGAAAGAAACACAGAGAGAGGAATTTCATACATGGGATGATATTTTTATGTTGTTTTTTTTATGTTTTGAACAAGGCAAGATTAATGATCCATGGACATTAGATAGAGGTGCTGATTGCTAAGAAAAGGGCATCCTGGCATACAGTTAGTAGAAAATAAGGCCATGCAGGGATGAGTAAATTACCCCCAAAACATTATGCATTAAACACCTTTGATGAAAAAAAAACACCTTCTACGCTGTGCTTAAAGACATTTATACATTAGGTCGTGTGTAAATAGATGAATGTGTTTTGTTAAATAGATACCAAGGGTGCTTGTGCGCACTCTTCACCCAGGGCAAACTGTCTGCATTCTATCTGCATCTCAGCCTCTCTGCACAATACAACAAAACATACAGAAAACAAAAGGGAGCACAGAGGGGGAGAACGAAGAGACAGACCAAACAATAAACTCAACCACAAGAGACGGAGTTTGACTTTGTGTGTGTGTGTGTGTTGTGTGTGTATCGAGGAGGGAGACAGAAAGGGAGAGGAGGACGAGGGAGATGAAGACAAATGCAGAAAGGGAGAGAGACAGAGGGCGGCAGAAAAAACGAAAGACAGAGGGAGAAATCAAATTTGCAAGAACATAACAAAAAGCTGTATCTCCGACAAAAGAGAACACACAAGGGTATTTGTCTAGCTGTCTGCACCAGCAGGATCCTCTGAAAGTTTATTAAACTAGAACCCTTCAAGAGAAGGCAGAGAGTAGTAAACTATACTACTGGGGAGGAAAAGAGAGAGGGAGAGGGAACGGGAGTGAGGGGGGGTTGGAAAAGAAAAAAGCTTGCTTTTCAGCCTCTGTCTCAGAAATTCTTTTATTTCAGCCATGCATTAAGTAACCTCCCCACTGAGTTCTGCTCCCCTTCCTGGTGTGGATAAAGCCGTCCCTCGGGGGAGCCGCTGGTAATTTCCAGCTTCGCCAGAAACTCAGGTATTAGAAAAGACCGCTTGGGGACCTGCCACAATATACCTTCACAATTTCATACGCTCTGAAAAAGAGGGAGCCCCTCCCTCCCAGCCCACCCCCACCCTCCCTGTAAACCCCCTCGAGGGTCCCCAGTTCAAATTTCTGAAGTGCAGACAACGGGTGTATGTGTGGGGGGAGGGGAGGGTGGTGGTGGGGGGCCCGTGGGACTGAGCACCAGCAATAGAAAATCCACTGCATAGAGGAGAAAAAAGCATTTCCTCTCTGGTCTGGCAGGAGTGCCTTTTTTCCCCTGGCTCCCACCAGAGGCTTTTTACAAAACATGTGTTGCTGACATGTTGACAGATTGCTCAGTGAAGTGTTAGGCGCATGCACACGGCTGGCCATTTAGGGGGACATGGCTTCCTACCCAACATCCTCTACCTGAGGCACCATGTTTTATACATCATCCCCCAAAGAAAAAAAGGAAACAATAAAAGGTAAGGGAGTTGCTTCCTTTGTGAGGAAAGCAGAATATCAGAGAGCAGAGAGAGACTGCGTATAATGCTGCCTTAGCTGAACTGCGGCGGTGGGGAGGAGCAACGGAAGTGAGAATAAGGGAGGGAAATGGTTTCAGGCAGGAAAGGAGATAAAGCAGAGAGGTGGGAAAAAGAGCTTGAGGATGCATGGTATGCTTATGTTCGGCAGGTGAGCCTGTCAAACCAATAAGAAGCCCAAAACACCTCCTCTTTGTCTTCCTGTAGTGAAGCCACCAATCGCAGGCAGGAGGATGGAATCTGATCAAAGGCCAGCTTCCAGATCCAACTTTTGCTCCTATCAGGGTATCGACAGCACACGTCTTAATCGCCCTGCGGCTCCAAAAGTGCTGCCGTGGCAACAGGATGGAAATGGGGATCATAATGTATTCATGGTGCCGGCGACCTGGGGGCTGCGGAGCGCGCTCTCTGGGGACCGCACTTTACCCAGAGCCAGACGTGTCTGGGCAAAATCACTCCACACAAGACAGCAGCAGAATACTGAGGAGCCATGACAGGATGGAGGGAGGGAGAAAGAAAAGAGAAAAGGGGGGAGGCAGCAGAGAAAGACAGAGCAATGGATAGAAATTGAAGATGATAATAGAAAACAAAGACGGAGAAGGACATTAGAGGTAAACAATGGCTGCTGACTGTGCCAGAGTTTACGATAAAGAGAGGGGGAAAGGTTGCATTACTCCAGTGCTCAACTGAAACTTCAAAAACACAAAAGATCTGAGGCTTGAGGAGGAAAAAAACAGGATGTGATTGGTGGGAAGGGGCTTGCTGGGATGAGTGGCTCTACCTTGAGAAGTCTGATGCTGCTTGACCAGGTGGGTGGTTGGCTGGGAAATAAATTGCAGAGGAAATTGGTCCAGATTATCAGGGCCACAAAGAGACATGGCCCTTTGGCCACGGGCAAGGATGGATAAATGGCTGGATGAGTAAATGAACAGAGGGATAGAGAAGGGGAAGATTGATGGCTGAGCAGATGGATGGTTCAGTTGGATTGAGAGTCCAGTTACCCACCATCTCCAAACCCACCCATCCTATCCGCTCCTGAAAAATAAATGCTTACATTGGAGATTCATCTTGCTTTTTTTTTTTTTTTTTT
>CAFUXE010000261.1:123677-140322 GCA_903364295.1 Serranus cabrilla
AGAGAGAGAGAGAGAGAGAGAGAGAAATCAACATTTCACAAAGCGTTTGTTAGAAAACTGACCCCAGAATGTCCATAAAGTTTTTAAAATACATTTTTGCCTTTTTCTTTGTGCCTAGTTATGTTTCTCTGAATCTGCTTCATCATTATTCTGGTGAGCAGTCCCACGTTTGAAAGAGAAAAAAGAAAATCATTTGAATTCTGGGGACCCAGAGGAGAGTGAGCAAAACCCAGAGGTAAGATCCAAGCTCGCTCTCCGTGCCCTTCCGTTGGCTGCCTACCTGGTAAACATCTCCACAAGCTCCTTGCTTTCAAAACACGTCAACCGGTGCCTATGTACTTTAGACTGGCCGGCCAAGCAGGAATTGAGACTTTATTTGTTTTTTACTTTTTCCTGTCTCTCTTCCGAGCCACCGCACATAACCTGTCTGGCATTAATGATGTTGTTAATAAAATGCGGCTGGTCTGTGGGTGGATTTGCCTGGCAGGCCTGGTGCCTGTCCTTCTCAGAGATAAGCCCACTGCTGGCCTTATCTACCTCCCACAGCCCCACCCAGCAGTGCCGTGCACTGGACACACAACCAGTCAACTCATCACTGGCTAATTACCACCTCTGACTGCCTTACAAAGCAGGCCTGGACTCACATCGCTGCTGCTGCTGCTAAGATTGGCTCTCTCCTACCTTGACTGTGTCTCTCCCCACTTCTTTGTCTCTTACCCATCCCCCTTTCTACCTCCGTCCTTCCACTGTCTCAATACATTTCACTTGTCTCTCCTGGCTAGTTTTGTCTTCTCCCACTTTAAACGTGCAATATGTAATTTTCTGCCACAAGGGTCTCTCAATCAAAACAGTAACAAAAGATGGAGCAGTCAGTTTCTCCTGGTTAGATTTCATTGTTCAGGAGGTTATTATAGGGAGCAGATTTATCCACAGAGTTCTCCTCCTCTCCAAAACAAACAGACCAGGTGATTTAAACCGGTTAAACACTGAATAAAGGCGTTTCACCTCAAAAATCCTCGTTTTTCAGATGCCGTTCGACACGTCGGCAGAGGGGCTGGAGCTGAGCTGCTGCTAACGTTTGCTCAGCTTGTTTCTCTGGTAACTTAAGATCCAAACATGCAATGATGAAAAATCCTTCATCTGGTTAAAATACATAGTTAAAAATAACCAAGATCTAAAAAGTGAATCATAAAATGTTTGCTTAAAACCGAATGAAAAGCAGGAGAACTTCTGGCAGACAACCACAACACTGACGCATGAGTAAAGGGGAGATGAAGCATGTCCTTGATTAAAATTTTATTTTTTTCCGGGTTTGAATATTGTTGGAAATGTTGAGGATAAAATAAAGCACAACTAAATGGAATAGATAACATAGCTGTAGTCATTTGTTTACATTTACATTTGTAAATGTTATAAATTATACTTTTAAGTGGCAGTATGGGAGTGTTTTCCAACTGCCATAGAAAAAGGAAAACACAACAGCTACATTGTGGGTGGTAAGGTACATCCGATGTCTACCTTCCAGTGTAAATCTATCTATTAAAGCACTAATGCCATTTATGTTACCGTTTCTCAGTAAGGCCTTATGCCATTTGTGAGCCAGAGTCAGTTCAGTCTCATAGCCTGAGCAGGGCAGCCGAAGTCACTTGTGTTACAGAGGGAGGGAGCGGTTTCTTTTATTCAATTGTTTTCCACTTCCACGAGCGTGTGCCAAGGGGGAGGAAAGCGCCGGCTTAACACGCTCTGCAATTCAACACGGCCAGACGCAGTCCTATTAAGATTTAATGTGCCATTCTTCTGCTTGTGCCGCTGAAAAAGACTTGCAGGCTGAGGAAGAGAGTGAACAAAGAGCAGGCAGAGCCAGGGCCAGGGAGAGATGAAGAGAGCTAGAGAAACCGAGACAACCGCTCCACGGCCAGGTCTTTGTCACACGACTGAAGTCAGTAGTTTCAAAGGGATGCTACATAGTGGAAGGGGAAATAACAACAGTGTCGTTGATATAGCGTTCTCACGCAGTGCGTGTAGTTCTAGGTGAGTACATGAGATTATCTCTGTTCTGTCCACATGTCACCCCTGCTATTGTGGCTACCTACTTAAGAAAGAGGTCAACTGGATGAAGTCGCAGCATGTGTTTACCCTCTTGGGCGATGAATTATGTGTCGTCTAAAATGCAAAGTGCAAGCACGCAGGTGCTGTGAGGAAACATGCTCGCGCGCGTGCGTGCTAATACGTGTCTCGGTGTGTGTGTGTTTGCATGCCTAAGCGGATGACTGATTGAGCAAGCAAGTACATGAGAGACGGAGTGGTTTGGATAGAGGGGGATGTGAATATGAGGGAGTTGCAGTGCCGGCCGTCATCATCTTTCTACCATGAACACACAAACACAGGCATAAAACGTGGGCTCTTCTATTCTTGTTTTGATTGTTTTTCTGCAGAAAATGCAGTCCTCGTCTGACAAAGACCAATAAATACTTTATACAGTGCATAATGTGTGCGGTGTGAAGCACTGGGGAGAGAGAAAGAGGGCGTCCTCACGAGGGCATATGCTTTGAATTCCTAATGACACTCCTGTTAACGTTACTGGCACTGTCGCACAGAGAGGAAACGCACAGGGATGCTACGCCGTGGAGTCAAACATCTACTTTACTACTCCCTTTCTTTTTCTCTGCCTTTCTTTCTCTCCCTACCTATTTCTCTTTCTCCCATAGACACTCACATAGAACATGCCCCCCCGTACCAACACATACACGCAGGAAAGACTCGAGCCCAATTCTGAGAGCTCACTCTAGCATGAGGTCTCTTTTCAGTGGCTGCGTTGTGCCAGAAGTAGCTATTCTCCCCTGACCGCCTCTCCTCCTTTCAAAGCCTTGTAATCAGTGTGCTGCTCTTTGTACCAGGATGTCGCAAGACGCCCCGGCAAAAACACAGCAGAATTTCTGATGAACGGCAGTGGCTCAGAGTTTGGCTAATCAGGTCTTGCTCATGTCGCTTTCCTCTTATGTGAGCCCTTTTGAAGCAAATAAAGTCTTTGGCACATTCTTCTTGGCAGCCACAAAGCAGCTGTTGGATCAATACACAAAGTTAGTTGAAAAAAAGAACCCAGTACAACCAATAGGAGCCTGTTGGAAACAGTTAGTAGAAAACATGGACTGCCAGGAGCCTGTTCATAGTTGAGGGTATTACTGAATGTTTCCATGCTGCTGACCCAACGACTTGATGTAAATGAATTCAAACACTTCAAACAAACATGTCGTGGTTGGGAATGGAAAGGAGAAAACATATATCAGCGGGTTTAAAAAATGTGTCTGGATCCCCGTCGCAAACAGAGACTTCATATTAGAAATTTGTCTAAACTATTTCTATCATATTACCATTCTCTTCATTGTGTGTATGTGTGGGGGGGTCTTATTGTTTTTCAGAGTATTAATATTTCATTTGTTTTTTTCTCATAAATCTGAAACGTATTTTATTGAAGCTGAGTGCATTTTGCTATGTCTACAGGGAAGAAGAAAGGGGAAATCTACATAATATAAATCCATATATGGCCCAGTTATCTCTCTCTCTTTCTCTGTTGCACCCTCTCTGATTGATTCCTTTATCTGAGGGAAGCAGAAGACATGCTCTGTTTGCTCGCACAGTGGCCGGCAGGAAAACAGAGAAAGACACTTATTAAAAAGGTCATCTCACAGAGGGTTAAAATAGCAGGGCACAGATCTCTCTGGGGGGAGCAGCCATGCCCCTCCTCTAGTGAAGGACACAAGAAAAGGTGTTGCTCAAGGGAGCTGGACCCGTAATGAAAGAATGGCCACCAGGCTGACAGCCCATGTGTGCACTGGGCTATTCAAATACCTTCAGAGACACGGAATTGGAGAACTGACAGTGAGAGGCTTTGTGGAAATACAATCTTTTGAATTAAACTCTGAGCTAGATGTGTTATTTTTATTTACAGTGTGGGCTAGCTAGTAAACACAAGTTGAAATGAGCTGAGGAGCAAGGTATTTCTTTGGCGAGTGGGTTCGAGGGCATGTTTCCTTGCCTACTGTTGCAATCTCATATCTAGCAGATGAACATGATGTCTTGTGCCAACTGAGAACAAAAGTCAAACTGTAGACCCTGTTTCTCTTTTCTCGGCGAAGGATCGGTAACAATACAAGGGTGCGCAGACAATACAGTGAGACAAGTGAGACAAAGCATTTGTGAAGTGTTTTTGGAAAGGCCTATGGAATAGCAGTGCCTCCAGCCTCCTGTCTCCTCCCCAGGGCAGCCTAAAGCCCTGTCGGCAGGATGCTGATCCCCACACGGAAACCTGATCCGCAGCCATTCTGGAGCCGGAGGGGGGACGGGGGAGCACTCTCCCCCCGCGGAGCCCCTCCACTTCTGCTCCAGAGTTAAAGGGGTGCTCTGGGGGAACATTCCTCTAGCCCTGCCCCAGCCAGCCTCCACTCTCAACTCTCTGGAGGAGCATTCTTCCAGCCCTGCCCTAGCCTTCACTGGGATCTCCTGGGGAGCATTCCTGAAGCCCTGCCCCAGCCCAAGACGGGCTCCCTGGGGACGCATTCCTGCAGCACTCTCTCTCTCTCTTTCTCTCTCCCCATCTCTTTCTCCCTCGCTCCCTTTCTCAGACTCTAGCCTTCCTCCGCAGTCCAGCATTAGCGCGATCAATAGCACCGATCGCATCAGGGACACGAGGCAATCCATACCCATGCGCTCCCTTAGCGCACTGCAGTGGTCACGGCTTAAGTGCATGGAAAGGTGTTATACCTCTGCCAGACGGGGGGGAGACAATGGCCGCCATTGATCGCAGTGACATGTAACATCTTTCTCTTTTCTCTCTGTCCATCGGGCGTGGTCGACATGCAGCTAGAATCTGTTTAGACTTTTTTTGTAGTCTGTTTTGTCTCACTCCTGTGGTGAAACGTGTGTTTCATTGTAGAACATAGAAGCAAAGTATAATGAGGCCCAGGATAAACAAGTGAGGTAGTGGGTTCTTTGGGCATGTCTGGTTCTGGTAATACACTGTATACGCTTATGGGGATATCAGCTGGGGGAAAAAGAGCTGAGTTCTGTCAGGGAACAGCAAGCAAATCTCCATATTTGGATTGGTTCCAGTCAAGCTCTGCAATTTGTTTACCAAAAATAAAACATTTGAAATTGTAAAAATGGATGGGTTTAGCAGGTGCTGGTGGTTGATTAGAAAATGGTTCTAATAAAGGATCCATCTGTGAGTAGAGACTTGATGTAAGGCAGATTAATTGGTCATGGATGTCTACATAATGCCACATAGGAAATCTCTTCCCATATTCCAGAGAATACACAAACACACACACACACACACACACATTCAAAGTACTTAGTATGCCATCTAGAAGTTTCTTTTCTCCCACTGTGTTTGAATACTAATAGAGTATTTCTGCGCAATCACAATACCCTAATGGCAATTAGATTCTTTTGTTTGGTTTCCACGGGGGCTCTTATCCAAACTGTGTTTTTTTTTCATCATTGAGCAATTAAGAGTTATTTGTCCGTAAGATTGACATTTATAAAAGCCAGGCTTAATTATTGAAAAAATATGGCTGAGTCAGTCAAGACCACATTACAGCGGTGCTGAACATAAAAGACCTGCCCCTGAATCAAATACATAGCTCTTCTATCATTGCTGACTATTTTCAGACTGTTGCACCACCAAATAATTTAACGAGATTTTTAATTCAAGCAGTGCTACAGCTTGTTCCCCAAATGATTTCAATAATGTGCTTTGTGTTTTTATTTCCTCGGTTCCCCAAACAGACTGTCCACAAATCTGTGCTGGCTTGATGGAATTAGGTGTTACATTGGGAAAAAAGGGTGACAGGAGGTTCTGCACTTAGTTTCCTTCAAACCAATGAACGCTTTTGTTGGATGACAGTAATGTGAAAGTGAGCAGCGCATTGATTTTCACACCTTTAGTCGACTGAGCGTCACTTTGAATTTGCACACACATGAGCACACCAGAAGCACACGCACAGTATGTGTAAACAAGCACACCTGCACATACGAAGGTACTCTAACAATGAACATGCATGCATTTCTGCTTAAATAAACAATAATGGAGAGGGGGGGTATGACTGAATGCACATGTGCAATCTTACATACACACACACACACACACACAAACAAACACAGGACTTGCTTTGTGAGACTGTCTTACAGTTAATGGAAAATCTTTGTAAAACTCGTGGGATATCTACCCTATAATTTGTGGCTTGTTGATTGCGGGTTGTAAAATATGAAATCAAACTGTGCTTGAATGTAAACAGAAGAGAGACTACAGTCGCTTTCTCATGAGCAGTGCTTTGACTTTGCTTTGAAATGTAGCTTCTGTACTACATCAGAAACAGGATTGTTTCATTTTAGCCTGTTCATGTTCGGTTTCTGAACGACTCAGAAAGAGAAAAAGTTTGCTGCTGGGATACTCAACTTATGGGCCCGCAGGCCAAATCAGGCCCCCGATAGGTGACCGGGTGGCCCGCCCTACCATTTTCTAATTCACAATGAAAATAATTTAAATCATACTGGGATTTTTTAAGCTGCCAGCGTGCATAAAAAAGCATTAAAATAGGATAATCACAACCCCCGACAGAGGTCATGCAAAATATGCTATTCATTCTGTCCCTGCTAGGAGCAGTTCATGGCTTATGAATCATTTTAACAGTGATTGCATGATATGAGAGGTTCCTGCTATGTTTAATGTTGTAAAAAACACTTAATCAAGCATTTACAACTAAATTGCAGTTGCAGCTTTTAAATGTAATAAGCATCAATCCTTGTTGCAAGTTAATTTAGTTAATAAGTTAAGTTAATTAGTCTTTTAATTTGAAAATAAATTATTCAAAACAATGGTGAGTTATAGGCCGTCTCATGTTTATTCATTTTATCTGGTAAATATTATTAATGTGTGGTTTATTAACCGGCCCCCCGGCCTCCTGTCATTTTGCAAGAGTGGCCCCCGGGCAAAGCAAGTTCAATATCCCTGGTCTACTGTACGCCCAAACACTGGGAAATGTGTGTCAGGTGGTGTTTCTCAACACGGGCCCATCAGGACGTGTAAAGGAGGACAGCAAGTCCAGGAGAAGCACATGGAAACCTTCAGTTCACATCATTAGTTCTGTCTGCCACCTTGTCAGGGTATTTATAGCCCTATTCATCCATCAACAGGTCAATGACACAGTCTGCCAATGGCATCCTTCTCTTTCAGTCCCACTTGGTATTACTACTGAGGCTAGCTAGCATTGGGACCAGCTGAGGGACTTTCCTGGAGCAAGGATCTGTTTCCAGTTGGTGGTCTGGTTACTTTGGGACTTTGTAGGTACACTCTAGTGAAATGTTAGAATTAGTATAGTGCTGAATAAAACGTTGCACTGAAACAGGCAAGGACACAATGCACATACTATAAATACACATAGTGTAGCCTACAGTGATCTATTATGAGGACACATGGAGGCCTATTTGTATGTCACGCCTGTAGATATTGATGTGCCGCACATATAAATAATGTGCTATGTGTGTGAGGCCTGTGTGTGTGTTGTTGGATATCAACCAAGGAAACTGGTAGTCTGGTGTTGTGCTCCCCTTGGCGCAGTGTACTAACACACATAGTGTGGCATATTCTCTGGTGCAGGCATAGAGTGAGAGTGGGAGTGGGAGAAGAGCTGAGTGGCAGAGTGGAGGGGAGGCTCGGTGGGCTGAACGTTGTTTACCTGTCAGCTGGCATTGATTAATCTTGTGTTCGGTGAGATCGCTCAGCGACTCGAACACCTGCCGGCAGCTGTCGCAGCTGTGCAGCGCAGGCTCCTCGTCGTCCTCCTCTCCCTCCTCTCCTTCCTCTGGAGAGAGCAGCCTCTTCCTCAGACGCCCGGTCTCACCATCCTCCGCCGCCCTCTCGAGGGCGCACTCTGGATCTGCCGAGCCACAGGAAATGACAGCACCACATAGTCAGAGGGGTGACCCACACAGTGAGGTACTACAGCTTCCTCTGGGTGACAATAAAATGGATTTCTAGACTCTGGATTTAATAAAAACAATAATAAAAGCTGTAATAAAAATGCAGGTTCAATTTGGGCCTCTGTAACTCAACCACTCATGCCATAACAGAAGTGTTGGGCAGGTGAGGGTGAGAGATATACAGGCACACACAGACAAGGTGGCACAATGCTCACACACACACACAAATCTAATACACACATGCACACACACACACCTCTGTTATTAGAAATGGTTTTACGTTGTGTTTGCCCTGCTTCACCCAAGCAAAACTTCAGTATATGAAACTAGACTGATGGGAATATGTGTAGTTAATAAATCCTGGATTGCAGTTTTGGCTCGACCAAAGAAATATGAAATTCCGCCAGTGAGTGCTGAATTGCATCAGTCAGCGTCTATCAGAGCAGACAGACCTTGCCATATTATCAAGACATCTAGGCCAGGACTGTGGATGTATGGAGCGTAGCACAGTAAGACACACAAAACTCAGATTGGTGTGTGTTAGGCTGTCGTCACGACACACTTCCCTAAATTATTCAGCCTTGCTCGCAGGCAGCCGCGGGTCGCACACATCAATATTCTTCAATCCATCTGCAGTTTTGTCTCTTGTTGGCTTTGTGCTGCAGCAGTGCCAGGGGTGGGCGACTGACTGAACCAGGACTAGGAATCATCTTTCAAGACACCAGTCTAATCTGACGTTCTTCGCGCCATGCTAAAATATTCGGACGACAAATCAAACCTCGCATTGTTCACTCACAGCGCAGCGCAAACATCCAAACTCAGAGGCGTAGTAAATCTGGCTTGCAACAGCATCTTATAAATAGGCAGCATGGCCTGCAGCCCTCTTTCTCCCCTGCTGTGACCATTACACTTCACAATAAGACTGATTAAAAAGCCATACTTACAATCAAACAATCATGCCACCCTGGTTAAGGCTTTGTGGGGGAGAAGAGCCCTTGCACTTCACTGGCAGCCATTTTAAGCCCTACTGATGCAAGTGTTCCTCAGCTTGTCCTAAAACTCCGGAGGGGAACGTTACGAGGAAGCCTGTTTTTTCGCCCAGCACACAGTTAACAGCGCTGGAGGACAAAGGCGCGTGTGGCACCAATGCACGCAGGTGTGGGTGTCTATACACATGGGCAGCCATTTTAAGTCCTCTTTCTGTAGGGTGCTCTTAAACTGTGAAATTCCTTAAGGAAAGACGTTCCAGAAATCATCAAGGCCACCCAGGATTTTTCCTTTCCCCGACTTGCGCCAAGTATTGATGTAACATCACACCCTCCATTGTCCTTCCCTCTTGGCGACTGAGGCTCTCGGAACATGCCCTCTAAAAATATCAGCACTGTGGTCCCCAGTGGGACCATGCAGAACAGAACAGAAGGTGTTTCAAGAAAATGAAAATCCCAACCCAATCCTCACAGATGCAGGCCTTTCTTGCTCTGGGGGGAAACACTTCTGACTGAGGCCAAAAGCCACACAATATAGACTAATGATTCATCCACAGACACAGAATTCACAATATGCACTTTTTTTTTTTTTTACAGGGTGCCTGTGGAGGAGGTTTGATATTTTTTTCCAACGGCCTTTATGAATCATTAATTTCTCTAATATCACAGCTCAGTCCTGTCAGAGAAAACAAATGATGGCTACATTTAAGCATTTTATGTTTTATCTGCAATAAAAATGCATTTCTTTTATCCATCTTATTCCGTTGTTCATATTAAGTTGATATTCTCATATTGTTTCAAAGGTAATAGATCTGCAATAACGACCGAGGGATAAAAGATTGAGGAGAAACCGAGAAATTTATGAGACTGAAACCCAAAGAGCTTTATGCATGCGTGAGCTTGATTTCCTTGATTTTCTTCTCTTGCTTCAAGTGACAAGTTTCAGCAGCAACTTCCAGTGATTCCAAGCCAGGTCACTGTTGTCGGCCGAGCCGAGTGACCTCCGGTGCACCACTGTGATGCGGCGCTGGAAGTGTAAACTGCTACACGTTTGGGGTGGGTGGTTGGGAGAGCGTGAGCGTGGGGAGAGGGGGGGTTGACACGGCAAGGTCACGTCCAACCCTGGGATTAAAGAGCCACGTCAATACTGAGGTTCCTGTGCCTCTGGGCCTCATACAGTAATCCATCAGATCAGGACATCCTCTTCTACCAGTCTCTACAGGCTGGACAGCAGATCAATACCAGCATGCTTGGAATGGCTGACAATCACATGTGGAATATGGGGGAAAGATATGTGGCATATTGAGAATTTTTCATCATGCCTTGTTAATTTTGTTAATCAGCTCGACAATGTTGGTGTGGCAGGCGAGGACAAGAGGGAAGCTACATTGACCGCTGATCCATATTCTGATAAGGTCAGCTCGAAATAAGATGATCGTAGCTCGGACTGAGAAATTATTCATAAGGGGAATATGATGAAGATCTGACTGAAAGGACGGATTTTTAATCTTTACGGCACTAAAACCGCATTAGTTTTGTACTAATAAAACGTGGATATCCAAATGGTGATTGACATCTTTATAGCCATGTAATATCTGTCTGAGTCCGAGTCCATCCATCATACACACTCTTGTCTATTATGGTGCCTAGTGACATTTATCACGCCACAACTTTCATCTTGTGAGTTGAAGAGTCCCCAGGACCCCTGCACCCTTATATTATTGAATATTTTTCTGCTCTTAAATATTTATAACCTTTTAATTGATATTCTCTTCCCTGCTCCCTCAGCCCCACTAGGGACTCATGGTCCCTAGCAGGGAAGCCTACACTCACCCCCTCCTACTGTCTGGCCCACACACTGAGATAGATGGAGACACTGACCATGGGGAAAACAGGAAGGGCATGAACGCACAGGAACACTCAAAGAAAGAAAAAAGAAAAAAGTAAAAAAAGAAAAGTCTGGGTGAGCTGCAACTCAGAACAGAATTATGATCTAAAAAGTTACATCTCCCCATGACCCCAGCCTTTAACCTCGCTGGAGATTTTATGTATAACCTTAAGCTTAAAGATTAAAAAAAAAGGAAAAAGCTGAGAGCCTAGAAGGAGGAACAGAGACACGGAAAAAAGTTGTTGTTGGCATTTTTGAAATGCAACATGTGATGGATGTCAGTGTTTTAAACTGAAATTCACTCAAATCCAGCCCCAAACCACCGAGCACGGGAAGTGTGAAATCACTGAGGGCTACGTTCTTACTTGCCTGTAGATACAGTACGTCTAGCTCCATCAGGGTTTAGCCTGAGTGCAATGAAAGATCTTGGTGTCGAAAACATCATTACCCGCTCACCCATCTCCTCATTTCCCCATCATTTCCCAGAGATCCTGATTCTATGATGCCCCCTCCCTGGCAACCCACCCTACAACCACCCACCCCCAAGTTCGAATTAAGAATTTATTTTAACCAGCGAGCAGCTTCTGTCGACACATGTCGGCGGGCCTGATCAAAGGTGAGTACGCTCCTTTATCAGAGTGAGGGAGGCTGTCAGAAATAGGAGGACATTAAGATTGAATAACCTTCACACGGTTGCCGGCACCTCATTATTTAAAAATCTAAAACTTTTGCCGAGCACCCGCCATATATAGGTCACACTACATTCTAATGCCACATGTGCCTCCGAGTGTATCCTCCTCTGTGTGGATGGGATTTGGGGCTCTCCACTTAGACCGTCACATCCACTGATCCCCCATCATTAAAGAATGTCATGATCCGACGACGGGGCTGTGCGTCTGACACTTGCCAGATTGTTAACGATCCTCAAGAATTTGCATGGGGAGGGGAGGGGGGCCTGTGTTCATATGGTCTGCACTTGCAATTTTGAGTTATCTGCTTCAAGTCCCCCGGATTCATTTTAAGGACTAATTGCTGTTTAATATTTGGGTGCGTTTGAAATTTAAAAGTAGATTAGAAGAGTTGTTTGTCGAACGTAGAAACGCTAAACACATCACAAGCTCAAAGTGAAGCTCCGGCATAAAATGCTTCCCAGCTTGTTATATGTTAGAAAAAAAAACTTGCAGTATATTTATGAAAATTTTATGATCCATGCTGAGATAGAGATAAGAGCAGCGCAGAGAGAGAAAAGGTGCTAAACAATTACAGGAGGACTACAAACAATGACGCCAACACGGAGAGCTCTACATGAAGGCAGCAGCACATATAATCACAGGTACGCAGATGCCATCAACCACCATTAAAACCGAGACACCAAAAAAAGACAAGAGCGCACAAAGAAGAACGGAAATCAAAGCGGTTGAATGAGAAACAACATTTGAACGTACCAAATGCTCCCTTTCCCTCTCTCACCCTGTCTCACTCGCTCTCTCATAGGGAGTGATAATATTGAACGGAGCGCCTTGCTATGCCATTAGTGCAGTAAAACATCAAAGGAAATGAATAATAGAGAATATGATTTTCTGAAGTGGTGGAGTGAAAGAGTCCTTTCCTCTTCCTGCTGTAGTGAGCCCTGCAGTACATTGATCTGTGGGCAGCCTCAGCCTGAGCCGGAGTCTCAGACACCGCACCACTACGCTGCTCTACACTACGGCACCTTGCCACCCAGACGCCCCTTCAGATCTCTACAACACTTCTATTTGCCTCAGTCCACTCCACTTTGACAGAGCTGACACACTCTCCCAAAAAAACAGCCTCAATCTGACATAGCCAAGAGCGAAAGAAAAAAAAAAAAAAGAAAGAAAGAAAGAAAGGGATGTATATATAAGAGAGAAGAAAAAGCACGGAGCATGTGGTTATAATTACACACAGGCAGCGCAGTGGTAAAGCCAAGCTGCAGATCTTAAGCCTGCTCGACACTCTCTGGGTAAAAAAGCGCACTGCCTCATTAAATCTCAGATATCACACTGTTCCTGCCCCTCTATACTATGCATAATACTGTCTATCTTTTAGAGGGCCTCTTTTGTTAGCATTTCTCCTTTGCCTTTGCTACATATCAAACATGAATGAGAAACAGGATGCAGGGCCTGCAGAATGCTTGAAGAGCACAACTGGGGGTCTACTTATATATTATGAGGCAGATCTTGACACCATGTCTGATTAAGCCCTCGGCTTGTCAGGAGCCTAATGGCTATTGTGGCCGTGTCCGTCAAAGTGGCAACTGCATGAAAAGCAGGTAAGCTTTTTCCGCAGCTTTTCAGTTTGACGTTAAAAAGGGCTTGTTTGGGCAGCGGTTAAAGCGTAAGAATGAATTACTTCTGTTACGATACAGACACACACACGCAGCGGTGAGACATTCGAGAAAAAGTTGGAGGAGACAAATTGGCAAATAGCGGGAGAAATCGCGCTCAAAGTTTACGGCTACAAACAACACTTTTCTCATTGACCATTCGTCAAGCTGCATCCTGAGAGGGGGTTAAAAAATAAATCAGTCAGACGAAGTCAAATGAGGAAAGTGAGAAATTAATTTGTGCGCCCTCCTGATTTCTCCACAGGCAGACATCGATCATGTGGCGGCTGTCTCCCCTCACTCTGGAGATAGAGGTGGTGGAGGGATGGGGAGAGGGGAGATTCGTGTGTCTGAGGGGGTCGTTGTAATCAGGCACACTCATTAGCTCTACTTTGGCTCTGGATGACAGGAGGTCTCCGAGGCAAGTCTGCCTTTTATGCCCAGTCCTTCATCCCTTGAGCTGGGGTTAGAGGGGCTAAGGAGGTGGTTTCTTTCCACAGAACCACCCACCAATACCTATCAATACACATTAACTCGGCGGCAGATAGATATCTGCTTTTTCCAGGGATGAAGAAAAATGCTACAAAAATGTTTACTGCCGTATCTGATCAATTACACACTTCAGGGTCAATCAGAAACACATGAGACGGACGATGGATAACTCAAAGGTCAGAAACGCTCTGAGGCCTGCTTCTGTTTAAATGTGCTGCAATTGAAGGAGCTCAAATAACGGCGAGATGCTACGTGTGAAATAACAGTCAAATAGGAAACCTTGAGCGTGTAATCACTGTTGACTTTGCTTACATGATAAAACATCACATCACATCTCTAGGCCGTCATGATAACCACATTTTGTTGGATGATATATTGCCCCAGAAATAATTGTGATAAATTATGTTATTGCCATTTTAAGACAATTTATTGATATAATGAGATTTAAATTGCATAATAACGTAAGTACTCCCTTTTTTTTTTAAGAGTAATTAAGTTTTAATTGTGTATGTGTGTGTGTGTGTGTGTCTGAAACTCCAAAATAGAGAACCGACAAGAGGACAGATGAGAATCAGAAATTACAGCAAAACGCGTCTGCATTGTTTTTCTCTGTGGCGCTGTTAAAACAAAGCTTTCTTTTTTTTTTTAGAGTCTTCTGCTGGTTGGGAAATCCCAGCTGTTTTTATGGCATCACGTTGGCTAAAACGTTGGTGACATTCTTATGTAAACAAACATGCGTGTAAACACAACGGGCGATATCGCACGATATGTGGACTTGACCTGGATGACTTTTTCAGAGCCTGGAAAGTTGATATTGTAATTTTTTTTTTGACAGGCCGTGAGCTGCAAAAACTAAATTGAACTAATTTAAAAACCATTCTGGCTAAAAGTGGATTACACTTAGCTGGACTAAATTGGGGATTTATCAAGCCAAGATGCTGAAATTGCTTACAAGGTAAAGTAAATGTTTACAGAGACATTAAAATTTAAAAATTACAAAAAAACTGAAACAATAATTCAAAAGTTATAGGCAGCTGAGAAAAGCCTGGACCTAGTGGCACATGATCCTGTCTTTTGCACAGGAGCACTCAGAAGGCTATGGGTAAATGCTGGACTAATGTGGCAGCCTAGGAGTACCCAGGGTCCCCAGCCTGCTGGGCAAAACCATCCATATCGGGTTTAAAATAACCACGCCTGAGACTTAACCTTTACCAGAGACAAATGAAATGAAAATATACAGTGTGGTGCATCAGGAGCAGGCTTCATTCATAGGGGGCTTTCTGCTAGCCTGACCTGAATTACCGCTCTGTTCCTGGAGGGCCACTGTGAATGGCACGCGTGGAGACAGGACACATTCATCTGGGTAGCTCTATTCTACATCATACAGAGGGTTGGGAAACAAAGAGTTGGAAAAAAAAAACCCGGCAGGAACACACAGAAACACAAGGACAGCTATAAGCACACCTGCATGTATGCATGCACATAAACACACAAACAAAGAAGAAGAGCTGCACCGCTCTGCCCTTCTCCTATAAAAACACATGCACCCATGCAGTTTACAGTACGGAAACCTCAAAAACAGGAAATACATAGTTTGTATCTTTCTGAACCCAACAAAGATTTTGCAGACACACACACACGCACACAAGCAGACACATGATCCACTTTCCAGCCGAAAATGATGAAATATGAAATGGAGCATTACCGCTTGGAATGGCAGTCTGCCCAGGACTGTGCTGGTCCTCTGTCACATTGTCTTCTACTGCCAGAAAAAGAGAAGGGGGAGAAAGAGAGGGAAAGAAACAGTTAACAGTGAAAAACAAGTTAGACACATTGAGATTTCCTTCTTTTTTATTATTTACTACTGAGATTTTCTGTATGGAAACTCCAAGAGATTTCAACAGCTTTCGACAGCTCAACCTGTGGTTTGGGAATCCACACAAGCCTTTCATATGTATGAGGTTTGGCAACAAGGCAAACAGCCACCCACGTAAATAACATATTGGACTGGGTAATGACGTGATGAATTATGAACGTCTCCCATGAAACGTCCTCCCAACATCAACAGTGACCAAGTAAAAAACACCTTGATGACTGCATTAGTAAGAAGGTTGTATAGTGCCTTGGTTAGTTAAATTAGACGGATATCAAAAAGATTTGGAGATTGCAGAATAAATGTCGACCTTTAGTAAAGCTGACTGTGATGCACGCTTAAATGCAAAGAAAACATGCATTTATAAATTCACGTTACGTGTCATAACAACGGAGGCAGCCGCAAAGTGCTTTTGCTTTTGAACAGGATGCCTGGCAAAATAGTGACAGCTTGATCTGCACTGAAATCCACTCATTAGGCGCATGGCAACTAAACCACTTTTGACTTTTTGACAACAGCATGGCCTTGAAAAACACGACTTCTGTTTAGTAAAAGGTAAGAACCTTTTACATTGGAACTGGTGAGAGTTCCTTGTGGCATGTCAAGTACAAGAAATGAAATGGATTTTAACAGCGGGAAGAGAACAAAAGAGTCTCCCACCTGTTCCATGTAAAATGAGGGTCTCACTGAGGACTTCTTACGCCTCTGCGTTCCACCCCTGCAGTTGAAATGCATTCTCCATTATGTCTTTTCTTTCTAGCCTTTCATTTTCCTGGGCAAAGAGGAAGGGGGAGTCTGACAGGACCTCCCAGTAGGGGAGTGTGGCAGTGACTGCCAAAGCAGAAACTGGCGCACTTTTAAAATCGCACAAAATATCCTGTACTTTGCATAATTAAGGCAGGATCCTATGGTGGCAGAAGCCCCCTCAGGGGAGCAAGAGTCAGTGTCAAGCAGGGTGTCAAACCTCACTGAAAAATGAAGAGGAAAGTGTCGAGCTGTTTCTTATGAAGATGGCAAACGATGGAGCAACTATATGTTTCACAGTCGGCCTTGTCCAGCCAAAACTCAATTACAAAAGA
>CAFUXE010000261.1:140565-245908 GCA_903364295.1 Serranus cabrilla
AATTTAAATGAAACAATTGAACACACAATACTGATGTTTATTTTGCTATTTTTTGCATTTTCTTCCTCAGTATTCATTTCTAGAATTGGTTCACAATGTACATTGCATGTATAATGTATAATCATTTTAAAAAGAGATTTGTTAAAGAAACTTCTGAGTACCTTTGCATTGCCATATTGGTGTGCAATACCCATTAAAAAGGCAATTTTAATCCAGCTTAAAAAATCACGGGAGAAAAATATCCTAAATCTGTATCACGTCAGTCTCAAAAGTCCCACACCGGTCGGGCTTTAAAACATACATATAAATATGCCTCTGATCAAAAATACCTTCCTGAGTAACATTGATGCACACGGAAAAAAGGCTAAACAAATATTCATGGGTCTGGTAATTAATTAGTAAAATCAATTAAAAGTGATGGAACAGACATAGTTGGACACCATGGAGGTATATCCCTCGGAGCCACCAAAGAGGACTGTATCAGCCAACACAGAAACCTTGTCCTGTTAAAGGAGGCCTTAGTGACTGACGCCCTGAGAGTTTAATGAGTTTCTCCAGCACTGTTGAGCGCCTTGCATCTAGGATCATTTAAATGGGCGAGGGATGGGGGTCCTAATAAATCCCCCATGGTTCTATCAGAGATTGGTGGTGGGAGCCGGAGTTTTTGTTTTGATTACCGTCCCTGTTGGTGAGATGAGGGAGTTCAGGCAGAAAATTCTATTTCACAATGCCATAAGAACTTAAACATTACGGCAGTTTGCGATGATTTGTCACCACTGTGAACTTATTAAAAGTTTTGTCATTTAAAGTAAACAACTTCCATCACAGTGCAAATGCTTTTCTCATTTGCACCTGTCTGCTAGATAATTAATAGCTAGCTAGGAGCGATCATAGAGGGTGAGCTGTCAAGTAAGGGCAGACTCCTGTGATGTTTCAAACTGGCTGGACATTTGATCAACAATCATAACAGTGCAAACAGAAATAGCTGGACAGCTTTAATTAAAAATACTCTAAAGCTCACTTCATAATGAAAATAGCTTGAATAAAAACTCAGTCCACATTGTTGTTAATGCATCACCGCTATCAGTTAATTAATGTTTGACAAGGTACAGTGTATCACTCAGTCAGTGACAAACTGTAATCATGCTGCTAGGTTTTGTTGATACAATACCAAACACACATGGGACCATTTCAGCACTGCTCCTTTGATTTTCAAAACGCGGAGCAGGAAAGACATAATCCCACAACAAGTGGCACAGCATTAAAGGCCACTAATTAACACACTGGCCACACACAAAAATGAACGCAGAGTAACTGTCATTATATTGAGAGTGACAATCCCCAAGACAGGACATTTCCTTTTTAGGGATGAATTAATTTTCTACAGATAGGGGAGCAAAACAGAAAGCAAAAAAAAAACAAAGGAGTACAGCCTATAATACCCCACACCTGCGTAAAACTAATGATTTAATAGACATGAATAAGCAAAACATGACAAAGTCTCAGCAGCTTGTACCTTTCCTAATCCATCAAATGAATCCTGCTGCGTAAGAGAATAGAGTGAAGAGTGCGTATATGCACACAAACACGTGTGTTTAATTACTGTACATTTTTATGCTTTTATTTGTCGATTGCCACGTATTGGTGTGTGTGTGTGCGTGTGTGGGTTTCTTGCAGCACTTCTCAGACATTAAAAAAAAGCCCTGAGTGTGTTCCTGGATATGCGTGACTCATCTGCTTGGTTACAGCCAGCTTGGACGATACAGTGCCGAACACAATGGCTGTGTAATCCGCCCTGACTGACCGGGAAGGAGACGCTCGCCACAGGGACTACAACTCAATTTAGCTCGGGTCAAGAGGTCAACCCTCCTCAATTAGGGCTGGGAAGGGAGGGAGGAGGACACACACTGCACATGAATAACTTTCTTAATGAGCATTATTTGAACTGGTGATTAGTGTCATAAATAATTTGCAATAGAGGAGCATGTTAATCACGTTGCATAATATTTGTAATCCTTCATATATTGCCATGTGCTGTAAGCAAATCATAAGAGCAAAAAAAAATAATCTCTTTTTTATTCGCAATATTAAAAAAAAAGCCATGAATCAATAATCTCATTATGCAATTACTGCAAATTTAGCAACCCCCCAAAAAATATTAATGCCATTCATACAGGAAAAGGAGACAGATGCAAATAAGCCTAGCAACGTATCATTTCATTTGCAGCAGTGGTGGAAATCAATCATTGTCTCTGAATGCGAACTCTTTCTCCATGTGGCAGACAATCCATGACAACAAGAGAGACACATGCCATGGAATAAGAAGAGATATCGGCCAGCTCCCGCGACACCCAGTCCAACACACTGAGCCGCATGTCAAGAGCACTGACAGCCGTGCTAATGGGATTTTTCCACGGCTCCATCATAATTTCCTTAATGATAATACTAACCATATTTTTGTGTCACATTAGAAAAGTGTTAATGGGTGTTATGCCACAGATCATTAATTGTGAGCAGACTGGAATACTGCAGCTTCTCCAATAAACTAAAAATGACGCAACTGTTTAGAGACATTTTAACAGGGGAGAAAAAAAATGGTCTGTTTCTGCATTTTTTTAATTGTTCAAATTAAGAGGGCATTTTACATTAAACATGTTGAGCAAAGTGTGAATTTAGAATAAATTAGTTTTTGAGTAGTTCTTCTGACAAAAACGCTCGAGCTTAAAGGTGCCACCACACTTTTTAGTTACACAGACATATGCATATAAGGGGTGAAAGGGGGAGTGGTTATGCTTCTCTGGGCATAACAGACACGGTCATTTCTGCAGAAAGAAAAAAAACGCAAAATTATGATGAATGTGGGTTTAAAAAAATACACATCTATTCAAGGTTTTCCTGATGGGTCAAATTTTAACAGCAGTTTTATTCACCTGCCAGGAAGGGAAATAAAAATGTGCTTCATGTCTACTTTCTTAACGTCTGAGCAGAGGAATTTTAACGTGAAACAGATTAGCTTTATTTTCATTAGGCCCTTCACAGATTTCATAAATCAACCTTTTCTGGAGGGTTTATATTTAAAGTGTAAAATAATATTTCCTTTCATGTATAGCCAAGCAAAACTCACTCATGTGGCGACAAATTTCAGCTCCTCGAAAACATCAAATATTTAAGGTGTACATGACACAGCGCTGATTTCATGACAACCTCTACACTTAAAGTAAATGGCGCAGAAAATATATTTATATATGCGGATGACAGACCTGGAAACTTCCTCCTCAGCCAATAAACACATCAGGCTTGAGACTGTCATTTGTGCTCCAAATGAAAATATCAACCCAGCCTCACATTATTCAGGAAGTGCTGTAGGACAGGCAACGTGGCAGTCATCACACACTTACATGCAGGATTTGGAGTGAGATCCTCCTTCCTCGCTGCTCACCACTGACTGAGGCAATGTGCTGACCCAAAGCCTCTGCACATCAAAACAAAATTACAATGTGCCTACAGTTGAGAAATGTAGAAGGCTCAGGATTGAGTAAATGTCAGTGGCTAGGGTGAAGTGTTTGCATATAAGCGAATGATGTATGGTCTTGTCCTGTGCCATTTATTCCCCCAAGCAATAACGTAGCCGGATCTGTCTCTCAGACTTAATTGAAACGGGACTTGTAATGTTGCCCTTTTCCTCGATGGGACCAAAAACATAACCTCTGACTCCCACAAGCAGCCAATACTGAGGAAGTGGGTGTGTTGGGGTACACAGGGGAAAAAAAGAGTGCCAACTGTCACAGCATTATTTTCTCATCTCTTCTACATACACTCCATGTCCACACTATCCACACCAGTCCCTAAAAACGCCGCACACGATGCCCGTCCTCTGCCTTCCCTCCATGTTCCATCGGCACCTCTGTTTATTTTCCCCTTCCGCAGAACAAAGTGTTCTTTCTGCGCAAAAAAAGCACCGTCCACATTGACCACTGCCTCAAGTCAGCAGAAGACAACCTACAAAAGTGAAACCTGAACTCTGCAGCCGCATTCTGTTTGTGAAATCATACAGTAAGTGTGTGCAGACACAGGCTCACACACATGCATGCACATGAGGACACACATGAGGAAAACGGGGGTGCTGCAAATTTAGAGATGCCACTTTAAAATATTTTAAAAGTCGACGATTAAAATGACAATTGCCATCTCCTGCAAACAATAGCGGAGAATAGAGTGTCAAGCAACTATTTAAAAAACAAGTAAAGTTATTGTGGACATCTGTATAAATGTGTCTCAGTCCCCGAGGAAAGAGATAGACAAAGAACAATAAATAACATCTGCCTGGCCTTCGTTGGGTCTGATCCAAAACAGGGAAATATCTATGACGTATCTGCATTTCTGCTCCGCTTCAGCAGTCGGTATGAGGACATAAAAGTCGGCGTGTTTTGTGCACCACATTTTTCCAATTTAAATTTTACTTACAATAACAAAACAAACAATGTCATCACTCTGACTTCATTTGCATGCTGATTTGCTCACACTCTCTCGCGCACACATAGAGGTACACAAATCTTTGACAGATGTTCCTCACACATACACACACTTGTAGCATGTAGGCTTGTCTGCAAGAGACTATTATATCTAAGTGATGCGTCTTTTGAGAATAGCAATTGTCACACCAACTAACAAAAAAAAAGCAGTCAATGCCAATCTGGTCTGAGAAAATAGGGAATCTATGTATAGAGCTGTTTACTGTGAAAAGAGCAGTGCAGGTCTGGCAACAGAATGTGACAATTTTAAGATGTGCATGCACTCACATTTCCACCCCTCTCCTGGGTATTGATTTAAAATGGTGGCTGCATGAATGTACTACCGCAGACCATGTAATCTTCCTTTGAGATGAAGACTTCCGAGAACGAAAGGGGAGAGAGAGAAAGGGGTCCACAGACCACAAGCTGGGAATGTGAAATTGTGGACAATTATTTGCTGAGCAAAATACAATGCCTGCCAGATGAACTGGAGCTCAACCTCCAAAAACCCAGCAGCTCCCCCAAACCAAAATGCTACAGAGAAAAGTAGTGTGTGAATATGTGTGTGTGCTCATGCATGTTGCTCTGTCTCTATTTCTCTCTCCCCCCCTCTCCTCCTCCCCCACTTCTCTCTCTTACACACATGTACACTCAGACACAAACGCACAGTCGAATTACCACCAGTCCAACTGTTTCAAAATAGACAGAAAAAGTAACAAAAACTGTGTATTTCCTGACATGCTGAGTTTAGATTGGGTATGACATTAAAAACATCAATAAAGTTCAGTGGTTTTCTTTGGCTGTCACATCCAGATGTTTACAACTTTTTAATGTCCAATTAGCACTAACCTCTAATTTCTCTTTTTAGCTATAGTGCACACACATGCATACACACACAAATCACAGCCCTCCCTTTCCCCAACATATAAAATGTTTCCTCCTTAGTTTCTCAGACAGGGGGGGTCACGTGACTCTGCACCCCATTCCATCAGACGGCTTAAGTTCCGACCAGGAGCGTCTTTAACACATCCAGATGTTTTGCCAGCGTCGCGCTGCACTGTTGCTCTCTAAATTATCCATGCCCTGCCTTTGCACTTTAACTATCAGTACAATGCAACCAGAACCGTAACCGACCTGATTTTCCCCGATGCCAAGTACGTAAAATGCAGTCGATCTCATGCGCAACATAACAGGAAGAACACTTCGAAATGCGTAAAAAAAGGGAAAGAGACAGTAACAATTCAGTGAGCGATAACTTCAGATCATGCTCGTCTAGACTTGTCACCACCTTAAAATAAAAGGTTCTGCCAAACATAGGCTTATCACTTACCTTTCAGTGATCTTGGTTTAGCTTGCTTGCGGCGCGACATCCTATAGAAAACGCTGAAGTTGCTCAGTTTCTGTCTGATAATTTGTGTAAGACGGGATAGTCTAAAGGTATAGTCTCTCTAAATTCCACTGAGCGAAACCGCGGCTGCCTTTTTACCATTACAGAAAGATGCAACTTAGCCCTTTGCCGTGCGGTCTAAACACGAGTTTGCTGTTATTTTGTGATGAGGTGGATGTAATAAAATCCAATTATACCCCGATCGGTATCGGCGACTCTATTTAGTTGAGCTGGGTATCGGGAAAAGTGTGAGAATATAGTAATCCCCGTCATGCGCTTCCATTCTCCGGGAAAACACACACGCGTGTAGGCATGATGTTCGTTTAGAAATAAAAGCGGAATATTTGCTTTTCGCATCTCATCTCAAATGCATCCGCGTGAGAAAGACATCAGCAAAACGCCTCCTGTGAGAGTGCAAAAAAAATGCAACAAAACCAAAAAAAAGGAGGAAAAATGATAATAACACTTTTCACTTCATATCCACCTAACAGCATCAAAACTATTATAGACTCTTCCTTTTCTCACTCCAGTCAGCTAATCATGAATTAGGTTCGGAATCTGATCTAAGTCTACGTCTAAATTGCTCTTAAAAGAGGATGAAGAAGCAGAGAGAAGATGGAAGCTCCCTCCTCATCACAAACCTGCAAGGTCTTGGACTGCGCTGTCGCTCCGGTAGTCCACATAATAATGGAAAATGGAAGCAAGGCCCCCAAAGCCATCAGGATGGCTCCAGAGGGGGCCCCTACCCCGCAGGGACTCGCTCTGTACGTAATCACTGAGGAAATCATTGTCAGCCTGCCTGCACTCACACACAGACAGAGAGGCATGATTAAAATCCTAGGGATCATGGCAAGATGCGGAATGCTGGATCTGCTGGTCCCCGGATCCGGAGTCGAACTCTAAACCCAAAGTCGGCTTGCTCACCCTGGCGTCTCCTCTGCCTCAGCTCGCCGTCGGCCACTCTCCGTCTACGGCAGACGGACTGGTCCCCCTTCTGGTAGAAATGGTTAAGCAGAAATACATTTTCTGTGTGACTGTTGACATATATATGACATGTTATGGCACGCATAGAATATCCGGAGGATCGGTGTATTTACAGATGGAGTTTTTTTCATTATTACTGTTCACTGTGGGAAGGACTGTTTTCTATCTCTTTAATTATTTGAATGCTATCTATAAATATTGTCTCATTTAAATAATTTATGTATTATTTGTGGTTAAGTCAAACAATGTATTCTGTTCCACATTAATATTAAATTTTATTTTTTAATAAAAATTTTCATTATTTAAAAAAAAAAAGTTGCTATACTTATCATTTCAGGTACAGTTAAATGCACTATTTTAGCCTGCAAACTTTATGCTTATTTAATTAAAAGGCCTATCATTGTGTTTAAAAAAAAGAAAAGACGCCACACAGCCTCTTTCTTTCTCTCCCTCACACACACAATGGTGCATTGCAATACACCCTCACCTGCACAAAGATATCCAGGCCCCTATACTACCCCTGCTATGTGAAAATGAGATCCAGAGAGGAGTCCTGCAGTGGGCTTCTCACTCTGCACTCTGCCCCTCCGCAGCCAGGAGGTAGCCTCTGCCAGGGGCCCCATCAAAAAATCACAGTCACGCAACTGCTTTTTCTCCCCACTTTCAATGCATTTCCATCCTGACTGATTCACAGAGACAAATGTAAGACAGCAGTCCGAGGGTTTTCTCTGCACACCTATAGGGAAGCAGAGAAAGCAGTCGATAGGGCAACTCCCAAACACGGGCTGGTGTAGAGGAAGAAAATTAACAACAACCTTTGATAGCCTCTGCTGTGGCTAAATTTAACTTTGTTAAAGAAAATTCTCCATAAAAGTTAACCAAAAACTATAAAAGTTAATGACGTGAGTACATAATAAGGCTGCTCTTATTCTATAGGGTATTCCCACCTTTTACTTTGGAGTTCATAATGAGGCCATATACTGTTATAGACATCTAAGGTAATCACCTACAGTAGCACAAAGTAATAAAAGAAAATTCAGAGCTTCAGAAGAGACACATCTATTAGCTGACAGTCATTATTAGCCTCTAATTTTAAAGAGGCCTTGTTATTTTGCTACTTTTGTCGCTGATTAGTGGCAGATATAAGGTTTAAACATAATAAGTGGAGACTTATGACCTACATATTATGATTCAAGGCTTTCATTCTGTTTGCTCAATTTGGATCTTGTAATTTTATCTGCACCCTTTGCTTCTCAAATAATTTCCCCACCCACACGCTGCCATAAAATGTGTGCAAAAGATCAATAAAACAAAGTATGACACAGATTGACGTGATGTGCTTTGGTAAATTCAAAGCCCTCACAAACTACAGTAAAGTTGGTAAACACACACATATGAAACATCTATTTGTAGGTGCTTGGAATCTGTCAGGAGGTCCCAGCTGCCTTAAAACTTCAATCTTAACAATGCTCCAAAGTTCTCCCTCTCTGTCTCAGCGCTCTGTCAGGCGGCTCTCCCAAAGTTTTACCACCTTGCCTCCCCCCCGTACCTCTCGAATGCTCTCTCAAACACAAACAAACAGTGCTCTTCAGTCCTCCAGGGCTCTTTGCTACTTTCATTAGTGACAAAGTAACTGGGAAAAGGCTTGACTTGACTCAGTGCTTGCACAGTTCAGTCTCTAAGTTACAGTACACTCTTGCTCAGAAGTTGTTTTTTTTTCCTTCAAGTGGAAAGAAACCTCATGTGAGGAATGTTGCTCATGATGCTCCAAAAACTGTCTGACACGGCTTGTCCCTACGGGATAACTTTATAAATATGGAAAGGAGAATCAAATATAAATTTTTGGGGGGAGCAAATAGGCACAATGAAAATCAACAAAAATGTTTTTGTTTCAAGTCTCACCTCTGAGCGTGAGGGAAAAGGGAATCAAACAAAGATAAATAAAAAAAAATGACATGTTTGTCACAAAAACGATGCCAGCCAGGAAATTTCTATCCGGCATGTACATATATGATACTGCAAAATTAAGCAATAGATTTATTTACTTAGGCATCTTCATTCACAAAACAATCTAATGGACTAATTGTTTATTTTCCTTCAAAATCAATACCCTACAAGCCTTTGAAATTCTATCAAACGCACACAGGCAGTGTGTTTTCAGATCACCTTAGCTTCTTATCGCAGTATTTGTAGTAAAACTGAGCAGTTATGTTGAGATTTCTCCACCACCCATAGCTTTTAGTTAGACATCTAGACGCCACAGCAAGTGTGTGTGCCGCAGCATTAGAGATTTCACTCTGCCTCTCAGCAGGGTGAAATGTTCCCCTGTGGAATCCGTGGCCCTTGGGTTGTGGGACCCTTCAGCAGTTCTTCCTGACCTGTGGCCTGCTCAGCCTCTGTCCATTTGGCTCCAACTGCACGTTGTCCAAAAAAAAAAAAACCCAAGTAGCAACTGAACTTTAAAACTCAGAGAAAGTTTTAATCCCAATGAAGTGTCTCCTGTAGAAATAATAATCACTGAAGGCTATTTAGTAGAATACTCTCGCAAATGGTGAAAAACGGCGGCTTAAAAGCACAGTCGGTCAATTACGCTCGTTAGAACAGGGCAGATACACAGACATGCATGTACACCAAGCACACACACACACACACACGTACACACTCTTGACTTGCCTCATTAAAACCCATCCAGCTACTAGAACTCAGAGATGTGAATGTTTCCCTTGAGGAGGAGGGCACGTTCATTTTGAGAAAGGCAGAAGATTCAACTTTTTTCTTACTTGCTTATAATTACAGAGATTGCTGGAATGCATGACCCTGAGAATAAGGCTGAGTCCTGGGAGAGTCCACCAGAAGCATCACCATCTTCAGTCTTGCTCTCCATTGTGTGTCTCCCTAGTTGGATGCCACCCACACCAGGCATGAGTGAGGTCGAGGCAGTGCCCCCATCACCAGAGGAGTGCTCTCTGGGGACTTTAACTCTGCTCCAACAAGCCAAACTCCTGAGGCTGAGAAAAAAAAGTCAAGATAGCGAGTGACTGAAAACATTGCCCTCTCTGAGCACTGAGACATACTTCCACAGTAAACTGATTAAAAAAAGAACAAAAACAACACGGAGCTAACAATCAGATGGCTTCAGAGTTGGCAAGCAAGGGTGAGTGCTGCTTTCCAACTTCACTGTTATCCAAATTGCTGGGCAATTAAACACTGGAGCAAAAAAGTATCATATGTATGCGATTCACATAGACACTGTGTCTTTCCCTACCAAGAACCAGTGCCTATAATTACAAAAACAGTGACTATGTTCACATGCCTCATTCTTTGATTGTTTTACCACCTTCTTATAAATGCAATATTTATACAAATACCCCAGAAAATGTTGATAACTTGGGGTTTTAAATCATGTTTCACCTATCTATTCTTATTAATAATAAGATCAAATATCACCTTTTGTTTTCAAAATAAAGATGCATCTTAAAGATAAAAGTTTGATGTATCGTCACATCCCTGTTGATAACCAAGTGTTTTATTATGTTAAAAATAGGTGTATTTTTGCTTTTTGAGAATGCTCCTGAAGTTGAATAACATCAGTTTATCCCACCTCTGAAAATGCTACATTCAGGATAAGGCCGAATTTGGAACATCCAGTCGGATCTTGCTGTTTAAACAACCCACATAAAACTGGGAATCTTGTTGTGTTTGAAATAATAGAGAAATATTTGTGCACATGTAAGTATAGTCAGTGTGGAAATCCCAGAAGCATATCCGTGATTAGCCACTCCGTGAAAAGCCACACCTGTTTCAATAAAAGGTCAGTGACAGCCTCCGTGTCCGAACATCCTTGCAAACTGAAGGGTGTCATCAAAGTACAGGGAATGTTGAGCGAGTGGTCCTCGTCAACAGTGACCTTCCAGCTGGATATCCACAACTTCCATCTTCCCAAGCCAAGGAGCCCCGTGGAGCAACTCCCAAACCGGGTCATTAGCGCAGTGGTGTCACCAGACAGCAGATCACGGGCCAGAGAGGGAGCAAGAGGGGGACTCCTGGCACTGCAGCGGCTGCTGTGCGGTTTGACATTCAGGGCTGGCTGATCTATGGGGCTGGGGAGACAGTGCCCTTGCTCTGGGTCTTCATGAGGAGAAGGTCCTGGCAGTTTTCCTCTTACTTACTCCATCATAAAACCGAGGTCACAAGATGTTCGACGGAGCCCTGACTTGAAACATCACGACCCGAGCTGTATGGCTTTAGTGACAATATTATCACCTGGATCCAGCACTGAAAGCCATTTCACATCATCAACTGGCTGACTGGTAGCATTATAAAATTCCTAGACAAACTGAAACATCTACACTCACCCACCAGCTGGCTGCATTACTTTAATGTCCACAATACACACCTATGCAGTGTTTTTTTTTCTCTTTTAGACCAACTTTATATTGCTCGTCATGACAATAACTTCCACAAAGATGTGATATTGGCATGGAGAATGCCGTTTAACCACAATGGGACGGTTTCATAGTGCGATCAAAAATCATTCTAGGGGTTTTATGTCCTTCTCAAATGGCTTTGACCTCCACAGCCCGTCTCCAGCAAATGGTGACCACTATGGCCATGCCAAGAAAGAGGATCCCCTGGGGGCATTACCATGAGCCAAGACGAACATAAAAATCTCCCGGTGAAAGATGGACATTTTCCACTTGGCACCGCCACACAAGATGAAAGGAAAAGACAGCAAACCTTTCAACACTTTTTTTCTTCTTTTTTTTTTTTTACTGAAATGAGAGTGATTTTTTCTTGCTCATTACCACTCTCTCATTAGGGGATCTTCACTGTAAGATGAGATCAAGCCTACTCACCCCTCTATATTCTGGTAGTTAACTAAGCTGCAGCATGTAAGTGTGCTACAGAGCCCCGGCCTTATCATACAGAACATTTTACGCAATCAGCCAGACTCACCTCGGAGTGCTACCAATGTCTGATTACCAGGTTCAATGAATCTCACACTGAATTTAATAATTTAGTCTAGTTTTTTTTTTCAGAATTAAACATATATTATGGCTAGAGGACATCGCTAAAGCTAAGTAGCTACTGTTTTAGATTATGTTGATGATTAAAATGCATAAAAAATGGGAACTAGAGCACAAACACTAAACTTGTAATGCTCTTAACCCAGTGAATTAGGCCTTTGTAAGTTTCTACAAAGGTGAACAACTGCGTAGTCAATGACTAGAGCACAAATGAAAGCTTTCTGACTCTCTTGCAGAGTAATGAGCTGTAGTGCAAATTAAGAGTAGCCATCTTCTCATCAGCATGTCCAATTTACTTCGGGATCGTCCCTGGAAAATAGGCAGCTGTGTAGAATGACTGGTGTGTTGTAGTTGTGTGAAGGCATGTGGATAAAAAAGGCTCTGAAGGATTAGAAGAACCCTCACTCCCAGGCCATGCACGCATTATTCATCCCACCTCCTCCTCCTCACCCCGCTCACCTTCATCACTCGCACCCGCCCACCACCTCTCCTGCTCCCCGATGACTCTCCCACTTCCCTGACAGTTGCATAAGCCCCGAGAACCTCTCTCCGGACCACGATGGCGGGAGTTGGGAGTTGGGATGGTGTTAATTAAAAGAAAAGGTTAACACACACGGGGCTGGCAGAAGGCGCATTCAGGAGGCTCCCTTGGTAGAGCAGCTGCTCACTGTTTCCTCCCTCGGAGGCCCCTAGGAAGGGACCAGCGACCAGGGATGGAAGCCAGGTGATTGGGGACACCAGAATGAAGGAGTGACTGGGCCATAAAGGATGGAGCTGATTTGACCCTCACGCTAAGGAGCAGCCAGGGGGTGTTGCGAGTGGTTCCACTCACCTGTCCAGCGCCTCCCTGCCCAGGCCTTGGTTTGGAGCTGATTAGTGTGTCCCAGAGAAGGTCTAACCTCCCTAAACACCGCCCACACACACATACCTTCGTTAGACAGTGGGATGCATGCCAGGCCCATTTAGAGGAGGATGTCAGAGAGGTAAGGAGAAACAGACAAAGTGTGGGATGAAAGGAGACAAGGAGAGGCAGTGAAATGGCCTTTCAGAAAGGAAAAAAGTCAGACTGGACATCAAAGAAGGGGTCAGGGGGTTATATGGGACTGAACACGCAGAGAAGAGTCTCAGAGAATTAGCCCATCAAGATCCTGCACAGCTGTTGTCGCTGACTGCACCATGTGTGATGTACTGTCTGTGGGAGATCATTAAATAATGATAAATTATCACTTCATATTGCTCAAATATGCTGCATTATTTTCGAAAAAAAGAATATTCATTCGGGACAGTAGTTGGCCTAGTTTAGGAAAGCTAACATTGAGATAGGTGTTTTGCATCAATTGGGAATAAATGATAAATGATCACACTTAGAAGCAATATTATAAAGATTAATTCATTAAAGTAAATTAAGAACACTAAATTAGTTTACTATTCCTTAAATAAAACAATTTGTTTGAAAACTAGTTTAATCTTTGTACTTTTTTGTTCTTTGTTTTGACTGTGAACGCAACAATGCACAATTACCCCCTAATAAATTCTGTTCACAATATTCTCTATCTTAGGTCAATACATTGTGACAATCAAACATAGCGCACTGATTGCCACTTAAATTAATTCTAATAAATACTCATGAGCTTTAAAGACAAACAAGAGGGAGTGAAACAGTTTTTCCTTCCTTTCCCCCCCAAACAAGCAGAGATAATTAAACATCTATCCTCAGAGAAGAAGTGTTCCCACTGGAAGGTTGTTTGGTTTAAGGATTTGCTCAGTGGTTTGACTCGCCAGGGACTCTCCATTTGAGTCTCAAGGTTTTATATCTCTAACAAGGCTTTAATTGCCAAGGTAACAGACCACCTGATTAAGCCTGACAATAAGTCTGCTTTATCTGTGGGGTAGGAGCGAGCAGAATAGACTGCGGGGATGAGCAGGAATATTCAAATTCAGCTATCAGCGAGTCATGTATTTTCAATAAGGTTGTTATTCTTATATAGCCAACAGGACACATATTGTATGGTCATGCACCTCAGCAGGGCGAACCTGCCTCAAAAATTCTATTTACTGCACGTCAACTTTGGAAATGCACAGTACTTGCAGGAAAGATCCTTATTCTACAGAGAGTGTGGAGGAGGCGGCACTCAAAGCCTCAGGTCCCATGCCATGTGCCCTCCTTATTGTAACGAGTGCATTTCTCTCCTCAAACTCTGACTGGTGAGTGCATCGAGGAGGAGGGGTATTCTTCAGAGGAGACGGCGAGCGTCTGGTGGTGAAAAACTCTGTGTTAAAGTCCCATCTCTCCTGTCAGAGGGCTGACACGGGGCATCCAGGGACGCGGGGCCTTTGGTGCTCTGAGTCTGGACACTGGCCTAGTTTCCCCCCCCTTCCCCTCCACAAACCCACCACCCTCCCTCCTACAACATCCCACCTACAAAACACTCCTCAGCCGCCCCATCTCATCTGTTCTTTACTGTCAACCTGACCTCAATGAACTGCCCTCCTCAAACACCTCCTCTCCATCCCTTCACTTCGCCCTGTCTTTTTTTACTTCTTGCTCTCACTTTTTCTTGGCAATCCTTTTCAAATTTGGAACTTTAAATAAAGATGGTACCTATTAGGGCTGCAGTCAAGACCAACTTAATCAAGTCCAGGTCAAGTCCAAGACTTGGTCGAGTTGAGTCTGAGACAAAACCAAGTCCAAGGGCAGCAAGTCAAGGCTGAGTCCAGGACAAAGTAACAGTATAATAGGCGTGTGGACAACTGATCCCAAATCAGCAGCCAGGAACAACATGTCTTCTTCTCAACAGCTGAGCCCAAGACCAGGACCAGTGCAAGTCCTTAGTCTTTAGACCGGATTCAAGTATTACAGCTCTGGTACCTATGTCCTAATGTAAACAATAACAACAAAGTTGTGTCTAGCTTTGTCCTTGCATGTCAAACTACAGTACGAGGTGGAAACAGTACGAGAAAATTATACACAAGCAAAAGTAAAGTACTATAAAAAGAAAAGTCTTCTCTTTCACATTACCCTGCCATGTTGTTGACCGTGAAATTGCTTTCAATAAAAAAAGTCGATAAAAAGATAATAAAAAAGTAAAGTACTGATATTTTAAAGAAATGTAACTAAGTACTTGTATAAAAAAAGCACGTATGTAAAAGTACACATTACTGTGTTGCATGTTTAAAAGGGATGGGGGGTTGGATGATATGGTACTACTGTTAAATTAAATAACATTTTAAGACTTAATAATGAATTGTATTAAAATGTGCAATCTGCAGAGGTCTCCTTCTCTTCAAGACAATTCAACCCGCTGATTAAAACCAGTAAACACAGAATAAAGCATTTTGACATTAAAAATCAGTTTTGCTTCAATGCTGCTCAGTAGACAGTGGACGTCCCAACGGGGCAACGACCCAAACTGTCACTAACGTTTGCTCAGCTTGTTTTTATGATAACTAACAAACAAAAACAACCAAGACATAAAAAGTGTACCATACAAATGTATTTACAAAACAATTAATTTCAGCTTCTGGCAGACAACAACAATGCTGAAGCATGAGCTTGAGCATGAGGATATGATGCCAGTACCTTAATTGAAAGGATTTTTCTGAGTTTGAAAGTTGTTGGAGGCATTTGAAATAGCTTTAAATAGGTACATAACACTGAATAAAATGTGTAACCAATGGAGGCTGGAAGTTTTATACACGGACTCAACTGTCACCATTTTAGCTAGCTAAACACTCACATCTGTTGCACAAGTCTCCTCAAACTTTTCACTCAAAAACTAATTACGAGACTGCGCCACTCGTATCTATTGCCTCTGTGGCGTCTGCAGATAAATGCAGTTGGAGCAACCTGTGGCAAAGATTCTGGTGCCCAAGAGCTACAAATGCACAACCATCCAACTTTCAACAAACTAGAACATTTTTAATCTACAATTTATTGCAGATTATACATTTTCCACACTGGTGTTATAAGACTAACCTTACTAATTTATAAAGAATATATGTTTTTCTTATTGTCTTTTTCAATGAAGATCTAGGATGTGTGTAGTGTTGGGCGGCGCTCTTGCACAGCCACCACTGTAGGCTAGGTCTAGTTGGTTTTTCACATTGATAATACGTTAAAGTTTCATATTATACCTTTAGATAAAATGTCAACACTAGTGGAACAACACCAGACCATAGGGCCCTAATGTCCAAACCAACTAATAATTATTTTTTAAATATACCACTTTGCAGCCTATTCATATAACTAATTATGTTACTACAAACACAAGCCTAGAAATGCCTTCCTCTGTGTAGACTCACTAGAATTAACCAGAAAAGATGAAAAAACTCAGACAATTAAAAAAAACCACAACAAATAAAAAGTCTTAGGACCCCACAGCGGGTGAAACAAACATTATTAAGTCACATAAATTAAACACCCTGAGGCTTATTACACAATCAACAGCAGTATAAAACATCACCAAGGCAGCCAATACACATGTGTAACACACGCACAACGCTACAAGAGTGAGCTCGAGTTTGCTTTACTCACCTGTCTGAACATCAGTCTGCTCCAGGTTCAACTTCCAGCTCGACACACAGACTAACCAGTCCAGTCAGCCTATCTGTCCCGCAGCGCTGTTCAAATAAACTGAATGTATGAATATTTCAACTGAACGAAGCTCTGCAGGCACGACGTGGCTTTGCGGTGACAAGCAGCAAAAAGGCACTGACACAGGTAACTGAAGATAAAAGTTCCTCAGGGGATGCAGCATCCTCCACCGGCACGTTAGCATTTAGCATGTTAGCTAAACTCAACACCTGTTGGTGACGCAGAATCGTGGGTGTGTTTGATTTGCGTCACTTAGCGGGCTCGCCGGGTGGTGCGTTAAATCAATAAAGGTATGCAACCTTTCTTTTAAATACTGAGGTAAATAAATGCTAATCAAAAACATACCCTATGATGAGAAGATTCTTTATATGACTGCATTGTTATGCAATACGTTATGTTTTTTGTTCACCAATGGGCTACCCCCGGCCCGGGTTATGCACCCCCGATGAACTCAGGTGCATCAGCTGAGTATCGGCTGTCAACTGTCTGGAGCTCCGCCCCTCTTTTTTATTATATTATTTAACAAAATATTGTGATTTCGCTCATAAAAGCAGGTATTTCAGTGTTTTAAAGATATTGTAGGCCTAAATGGATGTTTCATAATCAATGCCTGCTGTAACAGTATGTCTCAGGTGACACCAGCGACAATTTTCCACTGTGAGTCTCATTATGCAGTAACATCACTCTTGGCACTGTTGGTATTCAGTGCCAAATACACTGAGAAAAACTTGATAAAATCTTGCACTATTGACTATTTTGTTGATGCAGTCAAAAAATGTTTGGTCCCAGATCATAGAATTCTCTTTTCAAAGCTTTACCTGTGTGACATTATGAAACTGCTATTGTATACAAATGACTTATCTTCTCAACCCCAAAACAACATTCAAACACCTCTGTCATGTGAACATGTTGTTCATGTCACATCACGAAATTCAGTCTGACTTGAAGCGTCAACTCTTGCACTTCACATCATGCTGTGCGTATGTGGCTATGGAAATTTTCCATGTCAGGATGGCGCTCCCTCTCTCTGGCAGGTGTAAATGGTGCAAGTTTCTGTCTTGTTCAACACCCATGCTATTTTGATGTGTTGGCAATCCCTTTGCCAGACCAATAACTCCCTCACACCAACACTACTCTTTCATGCTGCCTGCTTTATTCTCATTCTTGGGGGAATCCTCACGAGATACATAGTGTGCCTCTTAATTTCCCCAGGGATGTATGCAGGAGGCATACACTAGTGATTTTCCAGGGATGAAACACCGGGAAAACATTAGAGCAGGATATATCATGACATCTACTGCTGCTGGGTCAGATAACAAGTTAAGTGGGTTCCATAACTTGTCACAAGTCCATGTTTTGCATTTCTATTCCTTGTATGTCTCCCACTTTTGTTTGCTCTTTTGTTTTCCAGGCTCAGGGTGGAATTATTCTGAACAGCGTAGCATTGAGCAACATGCAGCCAGTCAGCGCAGCATAGTAAGGGAGAATCCCAGGAGACGACGTGGCCCGGTGGGTTTGGTTTGTACACCCGTCACACACTTCTGAGGGGTGACGTGCATCACTGCTCCACTGAGGGAGAGCCTCTGCCATGTTTACTGTCATGTTCCAAGGTATGCTACGTGGCTTCAAACACATCAAACACATCTACAGGAATACTGATATTGGGAATGCCATAGGGAGCCACACAAAAGGTACAGACATACTCCTGAAAACACACATGCCCACGACTGTGCCATGAGAACTCACAAACCACACAAAAATAAATCCATATTTTGACAATGCTGCGTTTATGTATTATCAAATTGTCTATGATTGTGCTATTAGCATAGATGAGCGGTTGCAGAGTCAGGTCAAATTACTATATCTGGAACAGACAGCAGCATGTTGGATAGTGTCACACTCATGCCTTCACTACTGTATCTATATTTGCCAATATGCCATTTTCTCTGTACAGTCGTTTCCATAGAAACAATGCCAACACTAGCACCTATGATGTAAAAGGAGACGGTGGAGCCAGGAGACTCTTTGTTCAGAGTGTGAGAGCTGATTAGAAAGAAAATCATTAAATTGGTCTGCAGCACTTCAGTCGTTTAAATGTTAAATAATAAACAAATTTCCTGTTGGATATGTGCTGCCATACATTCCAATACCATGTCAACATAATGTCAATAACCTGTTGTCTTTCATACACATTATGGGTGGGGGGGCTTCACTCGAGTGTAGTTGATTTATGAAGAATGGTCAAGACTGATTTGACTAGCAAAGTGGTCCCCTCCCGGCCTGCTGTGTGTAGTGTTGACGAGGGCTGAGTTGTTTGCTGTGCCTCTAGGCGTGAGGATGAGGGGGAGCAGCCTGGAGTTCCTGCCTGGCTCAGGGGGAGGTTGGACTGGATTAGACGGCTGACAGCTGGGCCACATCTCTGGAGGCGCAGGGCGGAGAGGCCCCCTGTCTGCCTGCCTCTGCACCAAGTGTCAATTTGAGCATGAAGGAAGGATGGAGTGAGCCAAAGAGTAAGTAAGTGAGCGAAGTGGGGCCACTGGTAGTCCTGGGTGGATTGACATCAGCGGTGCATGGGCCGTGCACACCGTTAGGCATCAGGAAACACACTGTTTATTTAGCGGGTTTTGACTTGGGGGCATGAACGTGCGCACACTCGGACAGACACACTGACACTAGACAAAACACTCTTACAAGGTTGTAGCTCTTGACCTCTCCTGTTTGGGTAGTGATGTTCATAGTCAGCAGCACTTGAGGTATCAGTGAAGCATATAAAACAGGCTTAGCTATTTGACTTCAAAATGCAAGTGTTGCTATTAATTGCATTTCTTTCATAATCAAAGCACAATCTTTTCTTCACAGAATCAAAGCTTTTCAATAATGCAGAAATGTCGGTGAAAGTAGCTCGCCTCGGGTGGTATCCTGTACAATTATGTGCAATCAAGATTACAAACTACTTCAAAATCAAACACACTCCTATTTTACTTCTATTTGCAGTGATGGGAAATGTAATTAAATCTGACTTGTCTAAGTGGTTGCATTATTTGATAGGCTGACTTTCAACATTTACTCCAACTTCCATAGGAGATTACTTGATAAATTATTTGATTGTGGCATGCACAACAACTGGCATAATTTACTTCAGCAGCCCAGCGTTAATATGAAGAATGTTGCCGTGCCATGTGAGAATTTTCTATAATAGGTTTTCTCTAATCCTGAGAGACTGCTTTGTGTATTTCCTGCACTGAGACTTGGCTATCACTGGGACGTGGGATGTGGGCCGGAGTCGACTTTATTAGCTGGTGATGTTCTAATGTGATTTATTTTTATAAATGAGAGTGGGGTGGGAATGCAAGTGGGGGTGGAGGCCAGTATGCAAATATGGACCCTCATTAAACACCACCACCACACAACATTATCTGCTGCTCCTCAGATTGCTTGTGTGCATTAACGAGGTGCAACCAAGTCTGCTACCTAATGACAATGTAATGATCACAGCATTCATGATAAAGTCATCAGAAGGCATGACATTTACACATTTGATGTATTAGGAGGATCGCTGCCACCCATACACTCCGGTGAACCCCAGGTTACTCCTCATGAATTTATCCATTTGAGAAACAAAAGTGATTAAAATTTTTCATTTAAATTTTTACAACAATGACCCTGAGTGACAGCAAACAACTTATCATATCTTCACTTCTTAGGCAAAAACTTTGAATGTTTAGTGTTAGTGAGTCTTATGATTACAAGTATAGTCTATGTTTTATAGCTCGATTGTAATATAATGCAAGTTTTCTTATATTTTGATTGTATTTATTTATTTTTTTGCTAATTTAAACTTCTCTCCACTGCATTTTGGAGAAAAATGTTTTACTTTTTACTCTAATACATTTTTATCATCTTAGTTACTTCACAGATTTATTTGTTACAAAATATAAATAATTCAATAACTTAAGATATATTATCAAAGGTTATAAATAAAGTAATTCAAATAAGTCTTACAATACTATAAAGTGATGAATGCATGAATCCATCAACATTATAAACTAGTAATAATACTATTACTTTTACTTAACTCAAACTTTCACGGAGTATTTTCACACTGTTGTGTTGCTACTTTTACTCTGGTAGAATATTCTACCACTTCTCCCAGCACTGCATGTCAGTATATGTAGAATATTAATAATTAAACATAATGCAAATAGTTATTATTTCACTTTTTTTTGTGGCACAAATATGTAGTTGTTAACAGATACTGTGCTGAGAGACCCTTTTCCATTAATGCATAGGTTTGTTAGCTTTACTTTCAGATTTTTTTTGTGGAAAAATGACCATGCAATTCTGCACGGCAGTTTTATTTTTGGTCCTTCAAACTTTCTTATGAAGTTGGGATGCAGTTCTCTCGGGATTTTCATGAGCCCATTTCTGTGTAAAGATGTTTATCTTTATGGCTTTTGCGAGAATGAGGAGATTAACCCCATAACAAGCAGACATCTTATAGTTGATCTGAGCATCATTAGTCCACATTAATAACCCATGGAATGGCAAATGGGCTTTTTTTTTTATCATCTTAATTGCATGACATCTGAGCTCTCTATCTAAAGATGACTCTCTTTAGAGATGAGACGGGCTCTGTGACTTCGAGGTACTTGTTTTTGTGTGCACATCTGACAAAAAAAATCCTGGTGCTAAAGAATGTGAACACATGCGTGCACACACACACACAGACAGACACACACACACACACCAGCCATCTAAACTAAAAAGGATGCCATTGCCCATTAGAAAGATGGATTGACAGGAGAGCAGAATAAATCTTTGTGGCAGTGAGTCAGAAATATAAATAGAGCACCTAAGATAGATTTGTCTCTGGTGTTGATGAAGTTACCTTTGGGGGTAGAGCTCTATCTTTTTAGTAATGAGGACAACCGCAAACAGTTTGGTCTCCTAATGAGAAATGATAGTTTTGGAGGTGCCATACAAAAATGCCATACAATAACACCTCATTTAAGCATTTTCTACTGTGATTCTCAACAAAAATGCCAAAAGTGGGATTCATTTGTGAAAGAATCAGCCCCACCTGGTGGCTTTGATGTACACTATACGCTCCTACACAAGAGGAGGAAAAAATGTTCTTCATTAGTATCAGTAATCCACAGCGCTTTTGATAATTGCGATATATTCTGAGAGATCTTTTTTCCAGCTGTCTGTGATGGTTATATCAGAAGACACTTATTTTCAGCAGCAAGCTCGGATAATATTAATACAAAACAGATACAAGACATCCACCTTTAGATTAAATGTGTTCTGAGTGTGTCTTTTTACGTGCCTGTAATCAAAACTTTCTTTCCATAACAAAAAACCACACCATTAACGGCAAAATTATTTTAATTAGATCAATAAACGCTGGTAAAATCAGGTAGGCAGGGGAGGGAAGAAATGCTCTATTACCCGTTTTATCATCAAAGTGAGTGCTGTGCTAATTATGCTAGCAGCACCCAGTCAGAGCAGCCCACCAGAGACAGATAACAGAGGACTGCCCAGGGTTACAGTGATTGCACACCACAAACTCCCTCCACGCCGTCTCATTGGACAGGTTGGGTTGCTGATATTCATGCTGAAAAAGGATGCATAATGATATAGAACAGCACTAAAAAGGGGTGGTACGCAATGCTTTTTTCTTTTTAACCTGAGTTTGAGAGCTGGCATCCCATTAGAGCTCTATTGCTAATCAATGTGAGACATTATAGGTTGTATAAATCACACTCTGACACCTGCTGTATGGGTCGTTAACAGAGAACTCACCAGGGAGGAATAGACAGAGCAAACATGCAGACACAGAACAGAAATGTCTGAAGCTCAGACTGTGGCACTGATACAAAAACACTATTATTGTGATCAAGGAGGTGATCAATGGAAAGATCTGGCACGACTCAGTGAGGTCGCGCACTAAACGACTATAGGCATTTCTCATTTAGTAAAGCTAATATTGGTTTTGCTACAAAGATACACTCACAGTCTCGCTGCTTTCTAATAGTGCTATGTAATCTAGGCTCAAATGATTATTTGCAATTTGCGGTTACCAAACAACCACAGACCACCGGAGGTGTTTCTCAAATATTAGGAGGCAAGAAAAAAGAGGATCCTGTGAAAATTTTTAATTGAGGATGTAGTTATTCTGCCCGAAAAGGCATGCAGGAAAGTGCACACGCAGGCATTTGTAACCTGAGTGTGGTACAGAGGGGGACCATCTGAAGACTCGCAGGCCCTTTGATGTCTTCTGAATACGGGCATAATGCATGTGTAATTAATAAGCCATTTGCATATGATGAACTAGGGCACTTAGTCAATGTTCTCGGGATACAAATACCTGAGGAAAACAATAACAACGGAGAACATTAAAAAAGGGAGTCTACGCAAAAAAAGACAAATCTATGGCCCGCTTCGGATTAGAAATACATTAGCAGCTAATTATGTCCTAATTGCCAATATTTTAGCAGGTGCTTGTACTTAACCAGTGGTAATGCCCTCCTGGAACAAGCTCATCAGGGTTATTCTCTGGTGAATTTCTGCAGTCCTGAATGATTATGATGCGACAAGATGGACTCATGGTCAAAAAACATGGGTAGTAATGAGGCTGCTGAATAGGACAACAACAACAACAACAACAACAGAAAATACAGCAACATCAATAATAATGGTGATAATATAAACAGTGATGTTGGTCATAATAATAATAATAATGTAAACAGAAGACGACATGGAGGACAAGAGAAGGAGAAAAAGTATAACAGAACACAACACAAATGTAACTGTGACAATTATAAACTCTTACTGGTGCTGAGATATTATTGCTGAGAGCACACAGTTCAAAGCGAGAGTATTAATTTTTCGGCCAAATATTTTCAAAGCAATCAAAGACTCTGGGAGGTGGAATTCTCTTACCTAATCAAACAGCAAATGTAACCCAGCGCTTGATTAAATATTGAGCTTAGGAGTTTCAGATATCTTTTTTCATTGGCCTGCTGGCATTTGGCAGCGAGGGAGCATCAAACTCCCATAAGTCCCTGGAGTTGGTCCACTCTGGAAAGTGCTGAGCCAGCAGATCAAACTGTAGAAATGTCATGGAGTGAGAGGAAATGAATCTCAAGCATACATCAATTGAGAGTCTTTTTCACATTTGACATTTTACTTCTTGATGAGGTCCAGATGAGTAATACCGAGGAAAGTAAACTGAGATCTGGCCTGTTAAATCACAGAATTACGATGTGTTTAGTTAGTGTTTAAATTAGCCGCTGAAGGACCATCTACCTTTTTTTACATGTCACAGTAGGAAAAGCACAGATGTAAATGATAAAATTAATGATGGCTGAATTCCATTTAGCTGCTTCAGTCATGGCTTACTGGGACACATACATAGAACAGAGTCAGTGTTGTAAAAATAAAAGGATTTTCATAAAATCTTATTACAATGATAATATAATTTATAGTAGGCATTTTTCAGGCCATTTTCATTTACTGTTTGTAGTTATAAAGTACCTATGAAAAATAATGCACTCTAATTTGTAGATAACCATTGTAATAGGGAAGAAGCACAGCTTATAATGACCCACAATGACCTCTGTGGTCAGGCAGCGACCTCTAGTGGATGTCTTTATTATGACGGGAGGAAAATATGAGGTGCAGTTATGACAAGCCGACAAATTATAAAGACTGAGAAAATCCGTTCAAGATGGGTGGGTCAAACAAACACAGGAGACTGATGTTTGTGTCTCCTGTGGAACCAAAAATTAACCTTCAGTTCAGTGGTTAACTAGTAGTTATTTTAACCCAAACTCTGTTCTCTTTTCCCAACCTTAACCAAGTACTTTTCATGCCTAAACCTAGCAAAGTGCTTCTGTTTCACAATATTAACCACGTGTTAATACAGTGACCTGTTTAAAGTGTGCAGCAGTTTTTCAAATGTAAGAGAGAACAGTCACTGTTCAGCAAAAGCCCTTCAATTTATTTACATCCTGTAATTGCCCCTTTCATTATAGTATTGTCAATGACAGAGTCCACTATTCCAACACTGGATTCAAATTACTGCACAAGCTATTCACAGGAAATAAGGCTCTGTTTGTAATTTATCTCAGCCTCACTGTTACAATTAACTCTCCCACAGCTGCACCAGCTGTGTTAAGTTACTGCTAACGCAATTAGAACATTTTCTATTTCTACTGTTTCACTTAAAGCATCCCACTCGCAAAAACACATGTGGCTTTTATTGTGAAGCAGTAATAGGAAACTGAATGCATTTGTCACTGATGTTGGTGCTGACAATGATTGTCAAATGCAAAACAAGAAATTGTTGTTTACGTTGCACTGCAAGCTGTAAAGTTACTTTTCTGTTGTGTCTCTGAAAAAGTAGCTGCTGCCAAATATACCAGGATGGACTTAACATTAATGTTAGCAGTAACACATTATATGTAAAGTCATAATGACTTCTGTTTGCCCCAAGATCAGCTTGCTGTCCATAAAAATTTTGGTTTTACTCCAAACTCGTCTGGGAGTTATAATCCACATATCCTTGTGTGTTATTGAAAGTACCCCAAACAATCATACAGGTCCTTTGATATTTGCCTCTTAGTTTCACAAGTCTCAAGTACCATTTTTGCAGTTCCCGACTCAATATCCAGTGCTACATCAAATATCTGTTCAACTTTTTGCTCCATCTTTTTTTTTGTTCCACTCCCCACACTTACCATTGTATTGTTCGACCTTGAGTGAGATGCTGTCAGGCGCTTTTTAGAACATAAGCGTTGCAGTTTCCCATAATCCACTGGGAGTGTTGAGGTGAGAGCTGTGGCCCACTAGCACTCTGAGTGGCTGGCAGCGGATCAAAAGCAAACGAGGTTCCTGAGCTCATTCCAATTATAACAGCACACACTATCAACTACAAATACAAACAGCACGTAAGTGATAGCGCTGGTGGCCTGGAGGACTGCTGCCAGAGAGCAGGCAGCATGCTAATCAGGATACCTCTTGCCATGGGCTATTTAGGGAATAGCCTCTTATCCCACCAATTCCCCATGCCTTAGCCAGGGAAACGAAAGAGAAAAAGGGGAGTGAATTCCCTGAGTGCACAATCCAAGGACAAAATATAGAAAATGGATCTTTATCTTTGCTGTCGGCCAATATCCATATTAATTACAAAAAAAAAAAACATTGCATATGTACTGAATAAAATATAAAGAGATTTGTCAAACATATACAGCTACAAATTATGACCCCCTTCTTTATTTCCTTTTCTTATGTTAATTTGATCATCAAACAAAAGTTAAATAATCTCTTTTTCTTCTTTTCTTTCAAATCTCACATAGGTTTTTGTTGAATTCAGAAGGCTGGCATCACACACTCTACCCCTACGGTTTAACCTTTGCATAAGCAGGATGTGGAAAAACAAGATCCTCAGTCATTTGCACATCACTTCACACTGTTTATTGCAATTAGTCTGATTATTCATAACAACATCTTCCTGAGCATCCCATTGTAGTCGGCCAATCCAGGAAAGTGATTTATATCCGGTCGACTGTCATGGGGGAAGGAAGTGAGATGTTTGGAGCGGTTCTGTGGTAACATGCACGCTCCCCCACTCGCACGGACAACCCCTCAGAGTTTGGCAACTCTCCAGAGCCATGCAGGGGCGGCGGAGTACAGCGGGAGCCTGAGTGAGAAGCACACATTGTGCACCGCGGGACCCCACCAGCCCCGGCCCGAAGGCACAACTCTCAAGGACATGGAGAACTGGGGCAGAGAACTTCCAGGCTTCCCACTGGTAGGGCAGGCTGAGAAAAAAAAAAAAGAGGGAAAGTTTCCAAAGTGTCTCTTGTCTGTGTGAGCGTAGCTGGTGAAATGTGTTGTTAGGAGAGATACATGGATTCTCTTAGTAAACACTAATCATGTAACTGTTTCAGCTCCACGGCATCCAGTAAGTGTGTGACATTTAAATGTGGTCCACAGGTGAACTGACACTGGAAAATGTATACTTGAATCATATTTTGTGCGATGGCTTTTTATAAAAAGTGGACGAAGACACCGTGACGTCACCCGCTGCTTTTTATCATTTTAAGGCCTGGAGTTTGACATTTTGGCAGTGGACATCTTGTTTTTTGATCCAAAGGTAAAATATTCAAACCATATTGGGGCGAGGGTGCTTCATATTAGCAACCTGCCAATCACAAGGTATCCACATCCTAAAGCATTCCCTGTTTTATTGTCTATTTTACTCTAAATGGAACCATAATTACCCAAATGAACATGATTTTGTATTGAAGAAGACTTGAAACTAGGTATTGTGACTTAATAAAATGGTTTATGACTCAATAAATCAGGTGAGAAGTTGGGTCATTTTCTCATAGACCTCTATACAATTAGACTTTTTTGCAGTGAATGGCCCCCTGCTGGACATGAGGAATAATGCAGGTTTCAGTCACTTCTGCATCGGCTTCACTTTTCAGACTCAGAGGTTGAGCGCTTGATTTTGTGTCAAAAGAAACAGAGTTCAAGCCGAGGTCATGAGGTCACAGGTGGGTTGTTGTCAGTGAGATATGGTTAAAATAAAGAAACACTAATCAAGAAGGTCTTTACTAAAACTATGTCTGCGCACGTAGATGCACATAACTGTGTTTGTGTTTCTATCCGTGTGTATCCAGACTCTGATCTCCTAGTCAAATATAATTACTGACCCGTATGATGCCGCAGCAAGTGATACATTTGAATCAATGGCTCAGATTGCCTCATGGCGTCCATGGAGGGGAGCGTAATTCTAGGTTTTGCAGACAAATAAAAATGTAATTTATAAAATGGAAATTATATCTTACTGTTGTACTAAATCCAAAACTTCGGATATAGAATATATTAAACAAGGTGATGAATCAACTTATATTTACTGTTTGCAGTCTGCTTTTGAGTCAATGTGCGTGAAAATCTCAAATATGGATATGTCTGGGAAATAATGACAGAAAATGATGTGGATTCTGTTTTTTATACAAAATTCTACAAAAGAGGCAAAGTCTTTGACAGTGCTGGAACAAGCACTGGAAGCAGCAGCCCTTTCCCTCATTGTCCTTCCAGTCAGGAGCTTAGGTTTACTGTGGGTCAGCCCCCTCTCTCCCCACATCAGGGGGAAGGAACCACACTGATCTGAGATGGAGTACCCCCAACCAAACCTTACCACATCGACCCATGCCACCATCCTGGGCCTCTAATGGAAGTCCTGGGCATCCAGACACCTCCCCCGCTCCGACATGGACGTCAAGTAGCGCTCTACTCATCATTGGAAGCAGCAGGCCTCGCAGCCCTCCTTTTCTCTCCCTGGGACTGGCTTTTTGGGAACATTGCAGGCAGATGTGTCCAGATGAGCACGTTCTAATTTGTGGGCCCAGGTTAATGCTCCGCCAGAGGCCCCGGAGGATCAATAGCTTTATTTCCCTAAAACGCCGGCGTGGTGAGAACCAGCTCACAGGGTGCTTTTAATACTGCTATAGTTCCAGTGACGACTGGGCTGTATTGATTGTGCCCATGTGGAACTACGTGCGCCTTCTGGGGAAGGATCTATTTGTGTCACCCTGGGCTGGGATGGGGGCTCCACTGGAGGAGTGGAGAGCTCAGCCAATGGAGGATGCCAAAAACATCAAAACAGCCATGTTTACAGATTACCCAAAGGGAAAGCAAATTACAGCAATTATGCAGGCTGTGGGAATACTGATATCAGCATACCTGCTATTTCACTCAGAGACTACTTTTATGAGGCTAGAACACATACAAAACAGCACACTCAATTTGATTTGATGGCTAAACCCTCAACAAACGATGGGATTTAAACAAAGCACCGCACATCAGATGCATGCAAAACAATGTCTTTCTAGGGGATCACCCTGTTTGTGTGTGTCAGGTCCAAAAAATCTTTTCACTTGTTTTGAAACTGGATATAATAGCTTACACAAATATCTGTGAGGCGAGCATATATCTGGCAGGCATAATGATGAACATGGTATATCGAACATGGTCTCCACCATATTTTTTTAACCAAACAATGGCAATTAATCATTCTTTGTAAACACTGTAAATTGCTTTACAGAAAACTCATTTACCCTTGCAGCATTTATCTCATATATCAGCACAGAGACAACATACAGAGGGGTCTTATCCAAATCACGGCCTTTGTTTGCAGCTGTCGTGACATATTCATGACTGGGGCCATAATAGTCAGATTCCTGTTATATCCCCCGGGGAGAGCAGAGAGAATGGTGTCACATCCAATTACTGTGGCACACTGTAGAGGTAAATCAAAACTCGTTCCATGAACTCTGGAATCCGAGGTGCACACACACACACACACACATACTGCATGAGCATAGCCAGACAACAGTTATATCAACATTGATAGAATATTGGAAAACACATTCTCCTGGTAACTTGGAGGTCATGTATGGATTACACAGGGAAATGGGATTGGCTGGAGGCTGTTGGCTGCCGTCTCCTCAAAACATAAATTGACATACATAAGATCTAGAAGCAAGTGAGGCAGACAGCGCTTGATTTTACAATTATGGATTTGCTTGCCAGAGTGCAGAAATTGAAATTGCAGATGAGGACGGTGATATGCCCCGTTACTGGAGGAAGAACAATCGGGTCACCAAGTTCACCCACACCTTCTCCTCAGCACCAATAAGATGCTTTTCTGCAGAGTGAAATGAATGCCTTTGTCTTTTCCTCCACAGTAGTCTTTTGGAGGCCTGGTGGTTTGGTGGTTGGAGGGTATCTCAGCAGTGCATAGCCCCGTTTCACCCTGGAGCGGTGCAAAGCTCCTGCCCAATAAAACAGGCTGCATCCCCAGGGCCCCTCCCTCAAGCCTCCAGTCAGCGCTTGTTTTTGCACCATTTATTTAGTGTGACACATCTCCAATTAAACTGTGGAGGCTGCTGCATTCCCCCCATAACTACCTCTTATACCTCCCCATAGACTTTCTGTCACACTGAGAGTGTGGGTATGAGAGAGTGAAAGGGAGAGTTAGTGGGAGAGAGAGAGAGAGAGAGAGAGAGAGAGAGAGAGAGAGAGATCACATCTTGCCTGCCAGCTATGATCACAATGTCATTTTCCCCTCAGTGGTTAGGAGCCTCCTCTGAAAGGTGCCCTGAATTATAATTATCAAAATATTGAACAAGATAATCATCCTCTTAAATGATGCTGCCACTTCACTATTTGCCTTACCATCTCAGAACATGCATGGAGTAATGCTCTCCTGTATGCTTCCTTAATAGCTCATTTAGAAGAACACAGCCAAAGACATCTTTTGTGCAAGACTACACTTTGTTATGTCGAGTTAATCAAGTCAACGGAAATTCATACTCAAGCAGAGTTCCTCCACTGCTCCACTTTTGTGTCCATCAATTTAAATTCATGAGCGTTTAAAGGAGATCTTTCATAGGAGGTAAGAGTCTCCTTGCCACCTCTTCATCCTCCCCCAACGGCCCCAGACACAGTCACAGGAGGAGTGACTTTGTCCGACCCCAATACCGTCTGCGAGAGCGCAGCTGAGGGCAGCAGCTGCCAGGGAGGACTGGTGGGGGAGCGCCCAAAACGCCAGCTCTGCCAAGCAAAGGGGCCGGGGGGAGCCCCAGTGGCAGCTGGGAAGGGTGGGGCGGCCAGCTGTGGAGCAGCAGGATGGTGGGGTGACTAGGAGATGCCACTAAACCTGAGCAGGGATACACAAATGCACATACAAATTTTATACGTAGGCACACTCAAAAAGTTCCTTCTTTTCTTTAACCACTCCTGCCTGCACTCACACACACACACACACACACTCATCACCTGCACCAAAGCAACCCAAGCAGTCTGTGGCCCTCTTAACACCAACACCACTCTCCCATCACGTGCTTCGGCCACACATCTGGTGTACCATCTGTATCACTCCCCCCAATGTGACAGGTAGTCCCTCTCCCTCTCTGGAGGGAGCAGAAGGGGAAAGAGGGACACGGAAGGTAATTTTGGGTGTAAATGTGCTCTGGACCTCTCTGGATGCATCTGGACAAAGCAGACATGCTGCTGAGCGGTGCAGGGTCATTATCAGTTGGAAACTGATTACCAGATAGCGGATGAAGACAAAACAATTATATCATACTGTCACATTATGACGGCACCAATAGTGCACATCTTGTTTATGTTGTCGAACGGATGAATGATTTTGCACTTTTTTTTATTAATTAACTGCACCGCAATAAAAGGTCAAATGCTTAAAACTGTTTGTACGGATTTTGGGGAGTAAAATTCAAAACCATTATAAGCACCTTAAAGGTAAACCAAACATGTTATACTATTTAAAGCTTTTTTTTAATCTCATCAAAATTATATTGTAAATGCAAGTGTGAAAAAGACAAGTCCCTTTATGCTTTATATTGTCACTTCATCCGATGTTAGTATTAACGCAGTGTGTTTTGATTATAATTATTTAATGCTTGATATTTTCCAGTGTAAGGGATCATCACAGGACTTATTGAGCTATAAAGGAATGTTTTTTTCTGTTTATTGTCATGTGTATTTGTCCATTAATAGATTGAGACGCCAGGAGACAAACAAATGACGGGATTGTTTCATTTCATACATCAAAAGATTTGTGGTTTAAGTGAGTGATTGTGTAGCTGAAAAACCAGATTATGTTGAAAATCAAGCACCTTAAGGAGTATATTTATATCCAAGAATATTTCCAATCCATTAATATGCCTGAAAACACAGCAATAACAATTAAGCATTTTCCAAACATCTTTGTACACTTTATAAATAACACAAATCAAAAATATATTAAAGATTCTTCCAATTTATTGTAATGTACAGTTATACATTGCCATGACACAAATGTGACCACTCGGATGGGGTGCAGAATGCCAAATATTAAAACAGCCATATAAACAATATCTTTACGCCGCTGTACATATGGGATCAATAAAGTATGCACCATAAAACAGATATCAAGCCAGTGATATAAAACTGCACAACCAGTCTTTACTGTGAAATTAAGGAATCCATTTGAGAACATTATTTTCACATCTTATGTTACATATTTGACAGTAACAATCTTTATTATTCACACACAACACTATTTGAATGACATCAACTGAGACGTTTATTCAAAGGGAAAAGGGGATTCCAGCATTGTCAAGAATAACAAAACTTGTCAGAAATATTTATTATACCAAGTTTGATCTTTGCCATTCACCAATTTGCAGTCAGCGGACAAGACTGAGGTGCTTGTATAGAGAGAAAAAGGGCTCCAGAGAGCACTGAATTACAATTTGCAGTGGCATCTGCTACATATCACCTCTTAGGGCACATTTGTCAAAAAAAAAAAAGGCCAGTGGCCATTATTCTGTCAGGTTATGTGGTTAAAAAAAAAGATTTTCTTCACAGACTTAAATACACAGCTTAACACAAGATACAACACTTGTTTCATGTGTTTTCAGACATTAAGCATGGTCTAATTCCAGGCATGATGTTTGTATTTGTCCTTCAAGGAATTTCTATGCATGTCAAATCATGGTTCATTTCTACACAAAGAGTTCATACGGCGCCCGTGTCACTGACAGAGCAGATCCAATCGACTAGTTATACAATTCAACACAACAAAAATAAAAAAAATGTGCTGGATGGGATCATCTTTAAAAAAAAAACATTGACACATACACTTGAAATAAACAACACAGCTTTAGTACTAGTTTCCAATGTCTTATACAAAGTTAGCTTGATCTAAAAAGCATAAAATATATTTTTACATCATCACATACATCAAGACACGTACCATGGCCTAGCGGGAAGTTTGTCTGGTGCATTATTTCATCTCCATGCCCCCACACATTTCCCTACTGCTGGCATTATTGCTTCTTATGAACAAGGAGCTGAAGGATAGAGAAACAATGCACCACAGTAGATTGAAACTGTACATTTAAAATTGTCTCTGATATCCAAAATTTTGTTAGCCCGTTTGACAATCTGCAATGCTAAAGGATAAGGCAGTTCCATTTTTAAGGCATTGCTGCTTTGAGACATACTGGACCAGAGGGTGAGTCATGGACTTTGACATTATTGAGTCAATGTACATGATAAAACAGAATACATTTTATAGGCAAGGATAAGAGCCCGGAGTGAAGGGGAAACTGTATCTTGTATTTTTGAGTGTTGTATGTTCGTTTCTGAGAGAACCTCAGTGAGCTACAACCATCATTAAAGTCTTAGCAGTTGACCAGAGGTCAAAGCTCAGACAGAGATCAGAGCAGAGCTGTGTGGGTTGCTGTGACCATCTCTCATTGCTGGTAATTTCCATACTGGCCCTGTGGACAGAAATGTGACAGACTCGTGTTACTGACCTTCTCACAGCAGACATGCACAGTGAAAGCTTATATTCAGAAATCTCAATAGGGTGCAAACAAACATCAACCATATCATAATGCAAACCATGATTTATGGCTGCATTTGCTGGTATTGACCAGCAGGTGGCAGCATGGCCTCACAACTTGAGGGTTCTAAATTCTAACTTTATACCTCAGGTTTCAGCAGCAACATGGCTAAGGACACAGGTTATTCCTTATTCAATAGTGGACAGTTGTTTCAAGTGACACATATTCAGTGTAAGAACAGTAGCAGTTGATGCATTTCTAAACAGGGGTCGAAGTATGTGTTTGGCACAAAATTGGAAACAAACTATGATTTGACATTTTAATTTAAATAGACATGGTGTCATCATAAGCACAATATTCATCAAAACCAGTGCTAGAAATTGCAGAGATTAAGGACGCAGCCAAAGCACTAAACTTTTGGCTGTCTCACTGCAGACTAAGCATGCTGTGTTTCTGGACCTCGTAACTTACAATTCGACCCCTGGTTAATAATAAAAAAAGAAAATAATACAAAAAGAAAATAAAGAAAGAAAAAGAGAAAGATGGAAGAAAGAAAGACAAAAGAGAGACAGAAGAAACATAACAAATGCAAATTAAGGCTAGGTGGTCAAACGTCTAGATTGGACGTTGAGGTCTTCACAGCAACCATTACCTTTGCTTCTTACAGAGCTAGTCAGGGGTTCAAATCCCCGGGTCTTTATTTCCTCATGTGCCCCTGAATATTCAAAGATAAAGATATCAAAGTGTAGCTGTGGTCCCCACATAAAACCACAGGAAATACAGGGCAACAAATAGATCTCCCCTTAAACACTAGAGCAGTATGTATCAAGTTTAAGGAAGAATCCTTGGAAAGCCCTCATATTTCACTGAACTGGCATACCTTATTATCCAGGATATATAGCTAAGACTCAAATACACAAGTGACACAATAGTAACAGTAAACTCTTTTGGGAAGAACAGATTTAACCCCACAATATGATCACAGCATGCAAAATATATTACTTTTTAAAATTTACCTTTTAACTTCACTCACATTGGTCTCTGCTCTCACTACCCCAAATAATCAACTACGTCTGGCAACAAACACATTAAGGGACAAACTAGGAGTGATGTAAAGACAAGTCGCTGTGACCGTCCGGTGTTGTGGGTATACTCACCTGGTCGTAGCCATAAGGGCGTTGCTGCTGACCCTGTGGGGGTCCGGGCTGAGGAGGGCGGTAGCCCCCGTACTGCTGTCCCTGCCCCTGAGGGTAGTTAGGATACTGTCCTGGGGCACTTTGGGAAGGACCTACGACAAACATCCAGAACCCAATTTAGAATGATGAAAATGTTGTTCGGTACAGTTAACACAATAAAAAGGGTAACCCGTTTTTTTTCTTTTGAAAGGTGACAGGATGCTTATTTTCAGATTCATACTTCTGCTAGACCATGCTTTAATGTTCAAAAAGACTTTATATTCCTCATACTGCCTATGACTGCTGCACCTCTATACAACCCTCTGTGTGAGAAGCTCATTTGTAGTGCCGGTTACTTTAAGCCCCCCTCCAAAACTCTTTGCAGCTGGAGGACTGTAATGTAGCGAGTATGGCACTTTTGACAGTGAAAAATCACCAATAATAGCTTTTGAAGCAAAAATCTACACAGTCAAACATGTTCCAGCAGGAATGGGATTCAAAATCGGGGAGAAATAAACAACATCTGCCACCAAGATTACAGGTTTCCCTGATGTTAGTACGTAGCTACATGTAACAGTGGAATGACTGTAACTGAATAAAGCAGCGTCACTTACAGCAGAGTACAAAAACGGTTGGAAACCAAGTCGGTACCTTTTAGGTGAACATCCAGTATTATAACATTATGTATATGACAGAAGATAACGAAATTGATAATAAATAACCTTTAAGTGCAATTTCGGGTCTCATCACCAGTTTAGAAAGACTTGGGACAACAGAACTTAAACAGAAACAAGAACCCAGTGTGAAGACGGCCCAAGTTTTGCTCATTAACCGTTTCTGTTTCCTACTTGTTACTCTGACAACTCTGGGGAATCGCTGTTAGTTTACTATCACTAATGGGCTGCAATAAAAAAAAGCTGATGGATGACAAAGAGAGGATGGTGGATATGTCAGACCCATTTGTTTAGACTGCCTCCACGTCTGACTCGGTAATGAATGAAAATGAGTGAGTTGGGATGGAGCTGGGCGGTGGTTCCCTAATGCAAGGAGACATCAAGGAGATTCTGTTGGTCTTCATTAGAGGAGCAGGCTTCATTAAAAAAAAGGAGAGGAAAAAAAACTTATCAGCCCCCTTACACTGTAGCTATCTATGCAGGTGCTGCGGAGGACCACGCAAAGCTCGACTGTGGCTGAAGTCAAATGAGGCCCACGCAGCATCGTTAGGAGCTCATAATGCCTTATGCTGTTGAGCATAACCTTGTGGGGGCCTGCGAGAAAAAGCATGCGTGTGTGCCAGATGGATCTCACCTCACAGCCTCTGCCTCTCCGCTAGCTCATTACTAACATGAGCTCTGGCTCAGACAGAGAGTGAGTGATGGAAAGTTCCAGTGAAAAATAGGATGACGAGGAAAGAGACCAAAGAGCTGCCGGAGCCTCAATACTTTTGCATGTGGAAATGTTTTTTTTCCAAACATCTTTTACTTTATTCCATGTTAGTTTTGTCCGAAAGCCAGACACTCATCTAAATGCTGCATTCAGGGTGTTGGAGTAATCAGAAAAATGATTTACGAGAACACCCCCTCAATTTGTTGTTGGCCAAAATTTTGAAACATCACCGGCCGAGTTGATGGCATTTGACGCAGAAACATGGCAGACAAAAGAAAATGCATGTTTTTTTATTCATTCATTAGCTTGCCTTTTCTGTTAGAAGCATGTCAACCGCTGATCACTTGAAATACTTCAACAATGATTAAGTGCTTGATTTCCAAAAAGTTACAATGTTCTATCACTCAACCTTGACTTTTTCTTTAATATGTATATTTGTTATTTTTAGCAGTTTATTTATGTATGATTATTCATTGCTTTACTATTTATCCAAAATGTTAAAAAGCAATGAGTTCAAAATGTTTGGCTCGCAGTCAACACACACTTTGCCCAATGTCTGTACCCATCAGCCACAGTTCCTCTCCCACTCCCTGGGAACAGTGTGTCATATCAAACTGAAGCACCAGGAGAAATGCTAATGCGGTGCCAGCCACCACTATCCTGATTAAATTTCTCTTCCACCAAGCTCCAATCCCCCAACCATTCATTAAGGTGGTTCTTTAATTCCTTGCTCTTGATGATGTCTTGACATGCATTTGGCACAGTTACATTTCCAAGGGGCAGTAACCACCAATTCACTCAGGAGGAATTATTATTCAACAGTGAACAAAAGCAGCCAAAGAGAGCAGATAGTGCCTCCTACAGGACAAATACGTTGAGAGAAGGCGACTCACCGTAACCCTGCTGCTGTGGTGGGTAGCCCTGTTGACCCGGGTACTGCTGTTGAGGAGGGTAGCCCTGCTGCTGGGGAGGGCCTTGCTGGTATGCTTCCTGCTGTTGACCATACTGGGCATTACCTTCAAGGGGCAACAGCAGGCAATGTGAGCAAAATGCTGACAATAAAAGATGCAACAGCAATGCAGACAGCAGTTTTTTGAGCCAGCCTTATTTTAACAACACGTATTTTGTGCATTTTTTTAAGGGCTGGACTTTCTTTAATTAAAAACAAAAAAAAGGAAAACACTTGTTTGAAAAGGTCAAACGGAAAATAGTGTAGTCAGTAGAGAAAAAATAAAACAAACAAATAAGTAAATGTTAATTGGACAAAGAAAGAGAAGGACTTGTTTATTATGAATCAGTAACCTTTCAGTGTAATATGTAATCAGCAATAATACCACCGCTTTACACACCAAGAGACAAAACTGGCTGAAGATCAAGTGTTATATTTACAGGAAAATGTGTGCATCTATAAAGAATGGCAGTCCGCTTCATGTAAATATTGGCAGTATAAATACTCTGGGTACTACTCCAACTACGCCACTGAGTTATAAAAATAGCCTGTGGCACTTTTTTTTTTTTTTTTACTTTAATACAACATTGGCCTTTAAGACTCACTCAAGACCCTGTCCCTGACTTCCTTTTACACCAACATGTGGTGCACCAGCCACAATTGGGGGGATGGTATTAAACGACCGGGTAGGAGCTAGCTTATCCATGGACTGCAGCACTTCTTGGAATAGGGGGCACTCTGGCATGTGGATGTTTCCTTGAAATTAGAGGCCATATTATTTTTTTTTGATAGAGCCCAAAGTCACTTTGATTTCCCAGAAAATAATGAAGAAACTGAAACATTGGTTTTGTCACAGTCTCTTTGCATCATTTGTGTTTTAACACAACTCCTGGGTTTTGGGGGGTTTTTTTTGTTGGTTTTCTCCAAGTGACTGGAGGGTTCTCCTACCTTCTGAGGCTCCCTGTCCTGCGTGACTGTACTGGTCTCCATAGTAGTCTTCCTGCCCTGGGTACTGCTGAGGGGGTCCTACATACACATACACACAACATACACACAAGTAGATTCAAGGTGTTGTTGGATCGGTTGTGTGAGGGGAAGAGTGGAGAGGATGGATTCCTTGCCGCTAGTTCTTGTTAGAAAGCTTTCTTTTGGTCACTCGACTAATTTTTATAATTGGAGGCTTTAGGTTACATGTTTAGGCATCAAGATGTCTGTGAGCTGCAGAAGTGGAAATAGAGGAAATTGAGAAGAACAAGAGTAAGAAATGCAGGAGGGTGGGTTAGGGAGAAGATAGACCAACACTCACAACTTGCACACTTAACAGACACACTCTGAGGGGTATACCTTGCTGTGGGGGTCTGTAGGGCGGCATTGGCCTCTGCCCCATGACATGGTTGCCTTGGTTGACCTGGCCCATCATACCCATTGGGTTCTGTTGTCCTTGGTAGTGCTGTCCACCACCACCAGGAGGCATATTATACTGCTGAGAGGGAGGCTGCTGGTGCATCATGGGACCTGTTGTACATCAACACAAAGTTCATTCCCAAACTTTACTAGGCTGAAAAGCCATACAAGCAGTATATGGCTTATCAAATGCAGGCGAATGATGCGCAGCAAAGACCATGAAGAGAGGTGAGAGAGAGGTGATAAGGCTCGAGAAAATCAATACAACCAAGTGGAAACCAACTGAAGTTTGATGACATGGCAGCTATGAAAAGTGAAGCCAAAACATCTTAATCGCCCACTGTTGGCTGGCTGTACAGCATAGGTTATAAATATATAGTAATCCAAGTTATTATCACACTAATGTATGTTCAAGTGTTCTTTTCTGATAAGTTTGGTTTAAACGTATTTGTTTGATTGACTTGCGATTGGTTGGGCAGTTGTATGGGTGGGACATCAATTCCAAGGTTTTGCCAGCCAATCAGACTCTGGCTCCAAATGCACAAGATAGCAGCTCCTGTATCCAGGATGTTTTGGCTTCATTTTTGTACAGCCGGAGGAAATGGAGCTGGGGTGTCCACCTATATATAGTCTTTGGTGAAAACTAACAAATGAGTTGTTTTACCTTGACTGGGCTGCATGTTCATGTTTGGCCGAGGCCCATAGTTTCCCATGGGCTGGCCCTGGGTCATGTTCATTTGGCTCTGAGCTGGTATGCCCTGGGAAGAAGGGACGGTGTGATTGTAACCACCCATGGAGCCATGGCTGCTGGGGGGCATATTCATAGAGCCACTGGGCATGTTTGGGGGCTGGTTGGGGCCTGGACCGGGACCTTGCATGGGCATGTGATTAGGCCCTGGAAAACAACAGCAGAGATGATTCATGACTGTCATTGAAAAACCACATAAATATTTAGTGCACACACTTGTGTGTATGCATGTGCACTTTGTGAACAACTATTGCCGGAGGGCTTGCTTCTATATAACATGAATGGCATGTGAATCGTTAAATCTGTTACCTTGACGACATGTTGGAGGTTTTGGGGTTCATCCAAACTGTAAGCATTCACTGAAATACTTGAAGCTGATCCATCCACAATAAGAAACTGAATCTTTCAAATTTCAATGCAATTTAATATCTATCAAGTGAGGATCACTAAAGTTCAAATAACAAGGTAAAAAAAAGCAGCTGACAGAAACAAAGTTTCCCATCTCTTAAATGAAAAATGGGAAGTTATGTCATTATGTCATACAGGTGCTACAAAGGTTCTCCGAACTGGCACAGTCTTAAAGGTTCAGTTAGTAACTTTTATAAAAATAAGTTTTGGTCAGATTTGCTCAAACTGTCACTATCCCTGATAGAAGTACATGAGACAGATAATCTGTGAAACAATCATGTTCCTGTGCTTCCTCCCAGTGCTGCTAAAAGCGTGTGCAAGATTCTACCACTCCTGAAGGAAAACAACCAATCAGAGCTGTGATGTCTCAAACGTACATCAATAACTGTTTGGGAAATCTGATTAAACTGTCAAAACTAGGCAGCGCTGATCAAATATGAATCAAGATTCTGTTACTGCATTGACTTTTTCCTAGCCTCAAATGTTTTCAGGAACACATTTTAGTGTACTCTTCAGTGGTAGAAACAAAGTTATATATAAAACTAGTGTTTCCCCTTCCATTATATTAGGGGGGCACCCCACTCACACCAACAGCACCCCCTGCCCCCTTCAGGGCCATACTAATTTGATTTAACTGTATTTTCTCTATAGCGCTACATCACAATAGCAGTCATTTAAGCTTCCCTTTCCTATAGAACAGGGCTACACCTTGTTTTTTATTAAACAAACTAAACAGCCTTAAGTGAGTTATCGTATTAACACGACAGCATGTCCTTTCTGTCTCTACATGGTCGTGCATCTACAATTCTCCTCTGCTCCTTTGAAAATATGTTGCGTCACCCCAACACCCATATATATATATATATATATATATATATATAAATAATGGAAGTTACAACTGAACCTTTAAGGATTGTGGTCACCATATGACCAGACATGTTGGGTCTTTCAGGGGAGGGCAATCACGGTGGGGTCCAGCTTACAAGTCACATAATAGTGTCATAAATTTATATTCCCTGTTGTGAGCTTTCAATGAAATCCCAGGAACAGCATGGCAAAGAATGCTACAGCTGAAGAACACTACCATACCAGTTAGAAAGCATCCCTACCACAGTTGCAACATTTCACCCTGTTGAATTTACAGTCAATGTGTGGTACAGCAACCAGTGCCTTAAAGAAATCAAGCTCTCTTATGTTTTTAAAACACAATGAAACATATAAATCTACAAACAAAAAAGAAAACAAAAGCACACACTGGAACAATGTGATGCTTAAGGAGGAGAGGAGAGGATAACTATGATCAAACGAAGGACATGTCCAAGACCACCAGCGCTGGCAAATGGGTGACATCATCCTTCAGCAGAGCGACCTCCCTCACAGTTCTGTGGTGTTGCTAGGCAACCAAAGTGAGACAGGGACTGAGGGAGAAGAAGGGGAAAGAAAAAAGAGAGAAAGACGAGCGAGGGAAGGTGAGGGGGGGGTCACTTACCAGGCATCTGTCCATTCATCTGGTTCTGCATGTGTGGGGCTGGAGGGCCACCGCTGACCATACCCTCTGAGGGCATGTTGTGACCATGAGGAGGCTGAGGAGGGGGTCCACTCTGGTTCATCCCACCAGGGCCCATGGGCATGTTTTGAGTGGGCGGCTGCAGGCGCACAACATAGACACAAAAACACATATCAGCTGGCTAGAAACACATCTGAGCCTGAGCCACTCAAAAGAGAAAACTCAAGAAAAAAAGCAGATTAAAGCCAAGATCTCTGTGAAAAATATTGTACTCTAGTACAAATGATTAATTTTAGCAATTAAGGATGACACGTGTTTTAAAAGACACTCTATATTAAAAAAATATGCATATTATATAATACATAAATAGGCATGCAGTGCTATGCATAGAATAAACTGCTCTCAATAAGGTCACAGCCAGGAATCATCACTGACTGGTCTTGAACACATAACTTTTTCTTCTTTTAACTTAGTATTTTAGGGAAAATCTTCTCTACTTCAGCTTTGACTATAATATATGATGGGGTGATATTTCTAAAATGAATCGGCTTTTAAGCAAACCCAAATATGTAGTTTTTACAAACAGAAGTGCACAGAAGTTTCAGACAAATAAGCTCTACAATAGGTCAATAGGTAACGCTGATATTTTAAGAACTACTCCTTGTATGGGTCAAACTCCAAGAATTGAAAAAAATAATGATTTACTTTCTATCCCCTTGACATCAATGGGGTTATTTTTCAGATTTTTTAAAGTTCCTATGAGAACCACAGCAGACATTATACATTTTTAAATTGATCCCGTTGATACAAGTTAGATTGGACTTAATACAAAAAAAAAAAAAAAAATAGGACATTATACATTTGCAATTACTCTATTTAAACAATAAACATACTTATTTATTTGTCATTGGAAATTACACTTGTCAGGTGGTTAACAACATGCCAGTTTCTTAGTAAATGTAACATTGCATTGATTTTCAAAAACCCTTACCTTAATTAGGATTCTTGAGGTTTGTTTAAAGTGATTTAAATGAGCCAATGCCCAAATTATTTGTATAGTATATAAGCTAAGACACTAGTGCAAAATCAATGGCCTGATGCATAAAGGTCACTCTGTTTTATACAATTCACTCACTCAAAACAATCAGCAAGGACCAATACTCACAGCAGGGAGGAGAGACTGCATGTTCTGATTTGAGTCTGCTATCGTTGCCAGGTACACTAAATTTCTGTGCAGCATCTGTTGATACCTGGACAGGTGGAGAATGTGATCAATACAGGTTTTGAGCAAATATGAACTTAAAATTACTATAACGCATAGTGACGAGTGGCCCTTCATAACTTACTGTGAACATTCTGCTGTTTTTCCTTTACTCTGGAAGTCCATTATACACTGGATGAGCTGGTTGTTTTCGTCAAGTAACTGTAACAACAAATGCAGAGATTTATATCACATATTTATGTTATGTGCAATACCAGAAAATGTACAATTAGTGCCACGTTGGATTTTTACGGCTAGTATTTAGATTTCTGGTGGTTATTCTGCCTTAATTTGAAAACAACGGGGAGGATGGGGGCGTTTTGTGAATTGTGAGTGTGCGTTTCTAGCTAACAAAAGACGCGTCTTGCTAGCTAACGTTAGCTGTCCTTAGCTAACAAAACGGCAGGCCCCCATTCATTTGAAATATAATTATACGTTAGTCCGGTAAATCGACCTAAGACCTATCGTCTACACGTGGCGTCCTGGCTCAGGAAAGGTTCATATTCACCGCGCTTTGACCCTGCAAAATTGTTCCCGATCTATTCACAGTTCAGACCTGGATGGGCACTGCTACCAGACTAGCTCAACGGCTAGCCCCGTCTGCTACCATTGCCTCCATACTGAGACGCGCTAAAAAAGATGAATTACCTTTTGTATTCCAGCGGGTGTTATATCACCCTTCCCACGCTGCCTGTGAGGTGCAAACGCCACCGACATGGTGCTTACTCTATGAAATTAACGTGAACTAGTGCATAAAAGCCAAAAGTGGCTAACACACTTAACAAGAACTCAGATCAAACAGTTCAGAATAGGATTCAATTTCATAATGCAGTGGTCCGTTTTAGGGGGGGTACATCACATTTGAAAATATAGTTGACGATCAATTTTAATATCGGTAACACGGATATACGTGATATTTACATTTATTTCTTATAAAATATATTTTTTCAACATATTGATTTATATAGTTGAAAACACCAATACATCGGCTTATTCTTATGACAATTACACCCATTTTTATAGAGTGGAACAGTCTACAGCTTGTCCAAAAGGCCACGGGAAATGGACTGCTCAATAAAAAAGGGGGGAACAGTTACAGATTTAATATCATTCTATTAAGTATGAATAAAAATGCAATGATTTTTAGGCAATAATTGCTGTTAAATGTTCTAGTTAGATGTATTAAAATACCCACATTGCATCGTCAGTCCACATTACCCAACCATCACTAAATAAAATGAAACTAGTCCATGAAACGTAGCATTATTTCCCATTGTACCCTTCAAATAAAACACATCTTAACGCTGTAAAAATCAAATTGTGAGTGTACTAATCAAATTTTAATTACAACTTTTCTGTGGGGAACCCGAGTTTTGGTATCGCCCTAGTTCAGAGGTCATGCGCAGGCGCTGTTTTCAACACACGGCGGCTTCACAAATCGCTAACTAGCTGAATCATTTGGTGGAAGTCTCCTTTTTTCTTGTGATTGTACTTGTCTTGCACTGCAATGGCGGCAAGATACGACAGAGCCATTACTGTCTTTTCTCCCGACGGTCATCTCTTCCAAGTGGAGTATGCACAAGAAGCTGTAAAGAAAGGGTCCACAGCGGTAAGTCCCAAAATGAAACTAATGCTCAAGCTAACGTTAGCATACGTCTGTTAGCCAGTCAGCTAAGCTAGCGACTAAGCTAGCAGTCACTCTTATTACTCCTGTATTAAGCTCATTTTGTATTTTACCACAATCTGTTGCACTCAAGGCTTGTGATTTTTAACAACCTTGCTGGCCTTCGGATCTGTATCGTCCACGTGTGATCCAAGAAATAATACAAGTTAATACTGAAGATGACTAGCAAGCATTTTGTCGCTGTGTCACTCTCACAATAGTTTCAGTTTCAGTAAGTTAATTTCATCTAACGCTACTTCACACATGCAATGTAAGTATCCTGACTGAGGAAAAATGTTATTTTGATTTTGGAGAGAAGTTACTCTCTAAGCCACTGTATATGCAGCTACCTTGGCAACATATAACTTGTGTAGTAGTTGATTTATATATTAAGTTATAGAAGAGCTTTAACAGGCCTCTGTTTTGTTTTGTCAATTGAGTTAATATGTTGATACTTGTTTGTCATACCAACATTTTGCAGACCATAGGTGTGAAATGTTCTGTTTTGCCAATGTTTAGAAATTGATTTTGATGATTTCATTCTCTGCAGGTGGGAATCAGAGGGAAAGACATTGTTGTCCTTGGTGTTGAGAAGAAATCTGTGGCAAAGTTGCAGGAGGAAAGGACTGTCCGCAAGATATGTGCCCTGGATGAGCATGTCTGCATGGCCTTTGCAGGTACGGCAAAATGCAATAACTGAACAATACATCCATTATTTAATATGGCATAATTGACTAAGATTAGCTGTCACATACAAGACCTCATTACAAATTTCTATAACATGTATTAGGTTTTTGCCAGTTAAACTTCAGTGTTGTATTTTACCTGTATTGTTTTCTAGCCAATTAACCTTTTTTATGTTTTGAAGGTCTGACAGCAGATGCCCGCATTGTGATAAACAGAGCTCGGGTTGAGTGCCAGAGCCACAGGCTAACCGTTGAGGACCCAGTCACAGTGGAATACATCACACGCTACATTGCTACACTGAAACAGGTACCTGAACTTCTAACTATTCATATATTTTTTACTATTTATTTACTAAAGGCATCTGTTAGATTTCATATTCGGTGGGCAAGAACATAGAGTTCCTTCAATGTTTATGTTCTAAGAATAATTCACAAAAACTGAAAACACAAGGTATTTTTTATAAAGGTTTGAAAGAATGAAAAGTCACATCTGTCTGTACATCGGTCACATTTGTAGCGTTACACTCAAAGCAATGGGCGCAGGCCATTTGGCATCTCTGCATTAATTGTTGGCTTTGACGACGATGGAACTCCCAGACTGTATCAGACGGACCCGTCAGGAACCTACCATGCATGGAAGGTCAGTGAGTTTGTTCTGTGCACATTACTTAGTTTTGTTGTCACATTTGTAAAATAAATACTCTGTTTAAAGGAAATCGATTAATAATCTATCATCCTATTCTTGGGAAAAAAAATCAGGCAAATGCAATCGGCCGTAGCGCAAAAACTGTGAGGGAGTTCCTGGAGAAGAATTACACAGAAGAAGCCATTGCTGGGGACAACGAGGCAATCAAGTTGGCAATCAAAGCTTTGCTTGAGGTAAGGTCACATTCATTCTTTGCATTGACTTATTTGATTTTAGACACTTTGTATGGCAGCGGGGGAGTTCTATTGTAAAACATTACATATAGACATATATAACGTAGTCATTTTTAAATTTTAATACATGTGGCTAATAGATATTTATTTTTAAGTTCTTTTGTGATAAAATATGTCATAAATAGTGCAAAAGTCATAACTATTTCCAATTACATAATTTAAAACAGTCCTGAGTTCAGTCTTCATGATGTTGCTTGTTCTTGGCGGAACCTGCAGCCAAAACAAAGGAGGAAGTTAGGCAAATGAAAGCACCATTATAGCAAACCTAAATATGACCTTGTATACATACTGTTACATTCAGTTATATTTTTGTAAATGATCCATAAACAAATGATTACTGAATTAGTCACAGTAGTTTAGGGCTCTTTTCTGCATTTCACTGGATTGGAATACCCTCACAACTTTCTCTCGCAACCTCAATATGAACCTTAGTGTTTTTCACATCAATAAACAGGTACTGCACCTTTGTGGAAACAGCACATTCAAATTAATATTCATATGTGTGTGTATATCTATATCTATAGATAGCTGTCACTCAAATTATTTGTTTCATCACAGGTTGTCCAGTCAGGAGGGAAAAATATTGAACTTGCTGTCATCAGACGGAATCAGCCACTGAAGGTGAGTTACTGCAAATAAGATGATTTTTGTTTTGGCGTTGCTTCTTTTATTTATCGGCTAATATTTGCTTTCTCTTCTATTTGCAGATTTTGGAATCCAAGGAAATTGAAACCCTGGTGGCTGAGATTGAGAAGGAAAAGGAGGAAGAGGCAGAGAAGAAGAAGCAGAAAAAGTCCACTTGAAGCAGTGAACTAAGTTTTTCTTTATTGCACTTGGATGACATTAGCATATTTGGGTTGCAGATATTAGTACGTTTCAGAGGGTTTACTTCCCTCAATCGTTTCATTGTAAAGATTTATACCGTAACTTGAGATCTGTTGATGATGTTTCTGAGTAATACTGTGCCATCTATAAACAATATCAAGTTCCTATACTTCCAGCTATTGAGTTGACTGATGTTTAAAAGCACACACACAGATCTCAAGCTAGGGTTTAGATCTTAAACTACGCTTACAGGATGTTTTTATATCAGACACCAAACAGCTCTGATGGTGATGAATCTCAAATATTGAAATAAACCGTTTGTAACATTCAAAAACAATGGAACTAAATGCTCAATAAAAGCTGACTTGTTTATAACATGTTTTTATGTCCTTTATAAAATTGTATTATGTACGTACAATATAAATATGTAATTTACCACAGTGGTGGAGTGCTGGAAGGGCTTGAAAATGCAACTTGAAAAGTGCTTGAATTTGACATTCGGCCAGAAAAGTACAGAAGCCCGGTATTTTTTAATCTATGGGCTTTAGGGAAGATATTAAGTATTTTCAAATCAAAAGGCCCAAGTCCAAATGAAGTCCCCAGTCACTGGTTTTGAAGTCCAAGATGATTTGCAAATCTTTTGAATCTAATGTCATTAAATATGTGACTCGAGTCAACCTCTGCTGAACAGCTTCTTTAAGAGGAAAGTAAAAAAAAAAAGCTGCAAGAAAAAATGGGTTCCTCCTCTTTATTGATTATCCTACTGCAAAGCAAGTACTGCGATAAAGATAACTACAGTTTAAAACACCACTAGCGGCAGTATGCTGTGTGGCTGTTAAGTGCAATGGTTTTCATTTATCAGCATTCTGTCACACAGACCTAGAAATGGAGGGGGGGCTCAGATTGCTTTATAAAGTGCTCACCTCTCCCTCAGTCATTTAAAACAAATTAGTGATGAGCGAATGAAGTGTCTAATGGTGGCCCAACGAGACCCCCTTTTGCCTCTTCTTTTTTATTTCACCCTAAATTCGCTTATCAAGCAACCGCTGCTCTGAATTCTCAACGACACAATTATGGCCGGCGGTGTGGTAGGGCTGCTTAATGGGATCCTGGCCTCAGACCCCAGTGGGAACTTTCAGTGACTTTAATCTGGAGCCCTTTGAAAAGTTGTACCGTGCTGTGCTGAAGAGCCCCGGGGGTTCCCTCTGACTCTCACCAAAGACATAATGGTGAATGGTAAAGTCCTTCATTTAGAGTCATCTCCCCAAGCCAGGATTTCCTGAGTGGTGGGTGCCCTGGCTGCCTTGACTAGAGCAATTGCACTTTGTCTGCAATTTGTCTTGTTTGTGAGTCTTATAGGTTGGTGTTTGGGGTGATGTCAGAGGATCAATTAAGCCTTTGATAATACTTCCCATACGTCATGTCTTTTAATCCTAGGAGGGCAATAAAAATGGAGAGTATGACTCATTCAGCCATTTCATCCATACACTAATTGCCCCACTAATGCATTTCGAGTCAGAATTTGATAAGATTAGTGTGCTGTCACAGCCGTTGGTTTGTTGATGCTCAGGTTGCAGACAAAGAGGTGCCAAATCCACTAGATGACAAAATAAGGTATAGGTAAACTTTAATAAAGTTTATTCTGGGTAATCCTCTAGCTACAGAGGTTATCTGATCCATCTTGTCAATAGAGCAAGAGCAGCTTATTTTGTGCTGCTGCTAAGACTCCTAGTCTTTTGAACTGCTTCTGGGAAGAGTTTTCTTTTTCTTTTCTCTCTCTTTTTTTTTTTTTGCCGGCATTGTTGTTGCCCATAATCAGCGCTACTGCGCCTCAGGACAAAGTCCATCTCTCTCATCGCTGGCTGCTGCTCATCATTAATGCAGAAAATAATGGCTTCACCAGAGGTCATCGACGGAGGAACGAGGCCCGAGGACATGTACTCTCCAAGCAAGAATGCACAGTGCTGCGGGCTGTCGACTGAGTGCATTGTTTGTATGCACACACGCACACACACACACGGCTTACAGGCCAATTGCACATACACATAGCAAACACTATTAATGTGAACACACAACAGATTTTTTTTAAGCTGTGCCCACATCTCTTTTTCTCTTGATCTGTCATGCACATGCACTTTAGGCAAAGTGTGTTCTCATGTTGTAGTTAATATAGAACATACACGGGGGGAAAACGTTGCATGTGTTACATCTGATTTGAGTATTTTCTTGTATCTAACACCAATAGTCTGACCTGCTTCTTACATTATCTATTACTCTTCTCTGTAGCTGATTTCCAAGTCACAGGCAGATTTCACTTTGAGGATCTGCATTTTTGTCATTCTAATGTGCCACCCTGTGGCCATATTTCAAAGTAGGCCCCTCCTGGGATGTTTAAAATTTGCCAGTGCCGAATGTCCTTAGGTCCAAATAAGGCAACTGCTTCAAGGGTAGAAGCACAGACATTTGCATCCCTGTGGAACTGAGGTTACATTAGTCTTCTGTTAAGACTGTCTCATTGCTGCTGTGTTACTCAAGGTGTTATCACCTTCTACCAGCAGAGCGCAGTGTTGCATAAAAACAGCGTTCCTATCATATCGCTTACACTTTCATCTCACTTTTGGACCTACAGATTGACAGTATGACTCCTCTAGCTAACAGCGAGCAGAATCTACGGGCTGCTGACATGTTTTTTTGTCTCTGTGCTTTAACACACAGCCACAAAGCCTCTCTGAACAATTGAATCCATCGAGGGAGAGTTGTTTTGCTTAAAATTGTCAGATGAAAAAGCAACATTGCTTGTGTCCTCAAGCGATGGCCAAGCTGTCAAAGTGTGTTGGGTCATAAAAGGCTACGCTCTCAACACTGTCCCTTTTCTGCTTGTCACATGTCGACAGCTACACACATACACTATTTGTGTATAGCGGAGGGGCCCGCCTCCACTTATGCCCTTTAGGGCTCTGCAGAAGTCTGAAGGAAAGTTTGGGCATATTGGTGTGCTGGCTTACATATCCATAAGCGATCAAAATATGTTCTCTTTTAATGTTCTCTTTTAACTTGTAGCTCCAGGGATACATTTTGAATATCATTCTAGTATCTCATATCACACATCTCATCTTCTATGTCCTTAAATCTCTTTTCTCTCTCTCTCCCATGCACACAAGCAGATTTTGGTTTTTAACTGTGTTTTACTTGAACACACCCTCTACTCTTATCATCATCACACAGAGCAACATATATGGTTGAGTAACAGATACCACCGGCGGCTTCGGTTGTTTTCTACCTTTGTGTCCCGTGAAAGGTGCTGTAATACTAACAGTTGGTGCGAAACACACTAAAGGCATGGTTTCGAGTTACCCCTCAAGAGTCACCTGTCAGGGGTTTTGTCTCACAGAAGAATACAAGTGCATCCTCCTCTAATTGAAAGTAGACACCACTGGGCCAGAAAGAGAAAGAGAGAGAACAGGAGAGGCGAGGAAGGAGAAGGCAAAATGAGACGGAGAGGCAAAAGGGAGCAGACAGAGCTAAAATAAACAATTCCCAGGATGCTGCAGGCCAAAAGCAAATGGCCCTGGGGCTCCGTGGCCTCTCAGGGCCGAGGCAGAAGCCAGTCACACACATCACATAGCATTACACGGGATGGGGTTACAGGAAAATGTCAGCCGACGCATAAGGAGGAACCATCAGCCCATAGGATAATTTGATTGCCTGAGGGAGGTGCAATCTTGCATTCCCACGATTCCTCTCTTTCCACCCACACCCTCTTTTCATTGTATTTTTGAATCCATTTTTCTTTCTCAGTTATTTAATGTTTTCAATTCTGTTGTTTGCTCTGGTAGCCACGTATATTTACGAATGTGCTGTATTAGTGTAAATGGAGGCTACTGGCTTCTTGCCATTGGTTTTGCTACAGTAACATTTCTGTGCAGCCTCCTCTTCTATCGCCATGGGAATTTTATGGGCCATTGGTTTGTAGCGTGGCCTCTGATATCTTGATTTATAACCTGATCTTTGTAAAAAAAAAGAAAAGAAAAAAAGAAATCCTCCGACGGGCCCTCCTCCTTTCTCTTGGTGTTTTTGGTTACATGTTGTACCACTGGTCATGGAACCAATCATGTCCCTCCCAGTCTTGTGATCAAGATGCAATAATTTAGAAATATGAAATGAGTCACCGCATGCCATGTATCTAAAGCAGATGTTTATGGTTTCAAATGTGCTGTTTTACATTATCTCTATTATACAAATGTTGCTCTACCTTGTTACTGCATGCTACTTGGAGCACAGCATTGTTGCGTGTTAGTGCATGAACATGCAGCTGCATATGCGCGCGTGCATTAGATAAAGACAGAGAAGGATGGAGAGAGCAAAAGAAAAAGAGACAGCGAGAGAGTTCAGCGCAGATATCTGAGTGCGTCTGACAGAGAGGACAGCCCCGAAGGCAGGTCCCAGCCCTTCAGCACCGAAAATGACACATGACTGCTTTGACTTTTGTCATCCCCTGTCTCCCTCCGCCCCCAAACCCAAGCCTCCAACAAACACTGAGGCTAGCATAGATACACACACACTCAAAGACACACAGTCACACACTGTATACTGCTTAGATTACATTATCTTTATCCCCAGGACATGAGCCCTCCTTGTTGGATGACATTTGGGCTTGTGCAGCACTAAGGTTACCTTTCTTTGCCCCTGAGTTAAAGATGCCTGTCTGCAGCATGCATTTGAAATGAAGGACAGGAAAAAAATCAGATGAGAAAGATTTCCAAAAGCACTTTGATCAGAGGCATCAACAGTCACGCACAAACTTGTTAAGCAGTATGTAAATTTGGGCTGATACTGAATAAAGTTGCCAGAATGGCATGAATCCATTGTGCTGCGATGATCAAAATAAAAGAGGGCTTCATATGCTGGAGGGCAAGAAAGTCACAGACATGAAGGTTTTTTTTCCTTCCTCTTTTTTTCTACAAAGGGGCTGATGGGATGCAGAGAGGAGAGAAGGAGGGGAGGGAAATGAAAGATAGGGGAAAGCCTGGAAGGATCTCAATCTAAATTAGCCGAGTAGAAGGAAGACTGTGCTGAGTGAGACATATAATTAAAACCAAAGTGATGAAAACATCAGTACTCATTCAGTCACTCGCCAGATGAATTTCTGAAATTGCTACCATGATGATCTGAAGATGTTTCAAAGCTAAAGGTAAATCTAGCCTATTGTTAAAGCAAACCAATCTCCCATTTACTGGGCTTTCTCCCTGAATCTCTCTTCATCCACCTCCTCTGTGTTTCTTTATCCCTCCCTTGTTCCCTCTTTTTCTCTCTGTCTGACACCCTGAGATGAATAGATGCTGTCAGTGGGACTCTTGTAGCCTGTCAGCTTTTAAACAAACAGTTAGCAAAAGGATCACTTTCACAGGAAACCTCCCAGTGTGAGGTGAGGTTATCAGCGTTAGCTTGTTATGTCCTGTCCGTACAAAAAGGCCGAGCCTGTAATTGAAGTAATGAACATGAGATGTATCACTCCTTATCATACATGCATTCAAACTAAACGCTGCTTTAAACCATTAACTTCATAAGGCTGCTTTGGTTGGCAGCGATAGCACTGTCCTGCATTGTGTCCTCAATGCTGAAAATTTTATTTATTCTGGCAGCTTGCGTCTGTAACCAAATGTCCCTGGCAGTTAGAGAGGAAGCATTCTAACTGAGGGCCCTTTCCTTCCCTCCAGTGTAGTGTACCTCCAGTAAATCTGTCCTACCGACAACAAATGTCCCTGCACCTAAAAGGCCCCTCAAAAAACAAGCCTGACTTTTGTGAGAAAAAAAAAAAATCAGCCCCCTCAGGTGTGTTCCCTCTCACTCTTCCTCTCTGCACCTGCACTGAGTCTCTCAAGTCCTCCATGTGTCTCTCCACACAATGGAGACAGTGCATAGCCTCTGGCGCCTCTCTCCAGCTGAGAGCCACCTCTCTCCAGAGGACAGGAGAGGAAAACTGCCAGCACTAACAACTGATCCTGGCAGATAAAGGAGCAGATAGCGCAAAGAGAGAGTGCCTTGGACAAACCTCGCCTCGCTCTGGTCTTCAGTGCTGCTTCCTTTAGCTCGGAGACAATGACGATAACCACTGCTGGGGAAAAATACTGCAGATAATGAGGAGGTTGAGCATACACAAAGAAAGTTTCCAAACAGCCAGTCATATTGCTGTAGCATGTGTTTTAGAGTCATTATTTTTACAGGAATACTTCACCCTTAAATTGACCATTTGTATTTTAATAACTTTTTTAATTAAATTTTATTTAGAATGTGAGTACAATTTAGTTATCTAGCATGCCTCCACAGTGAACAGAATACAAAAGTGGCAGAAAATGTAAAAATGTAATGATGGAAGTCCAGATTTCAGCCCTGACAAATGTTGACATTGTACATATCTGCAAACTACTGATTTCAAGTGTTGTTAGCACCCTTCAGTTTAAGGACCCGGTCCGGTGACTTAGTATAACAAGCCTCAAAGTCCGTGCAAAGAGGAGGTCAGCGTGGTTGACACCACACACTCATGTCCCTTGTGAAACCTGAAGTGGATTCAGTATTTTTCTTAAGTTATAAGGGAACATGTAAATTTACCTCACTACATAAATACCCTGGCATGCTCTACGTCACCTTCATACATGCGTCCATATGTTTTTTATTTCTTTTTAAGAAAAACTTGAGTTGTTGTTGTTGAGTTGTGTAGTAACATACAGAAGAAGTTTTACCCTGATCTCTCTGCTAACTTTGACTCTCTAGTTTTGTTGCCTTTTCATAACCAAGTAGTAAATTTGAGTAAATTGTTTAAATTTAGGATGCACAAGTCAGCTTCCGTTGTCTTTATGACTTCCATTAACTCCAATATAAACCCATCCACAGCAACATTTCATGTTTAGATCAATGGACATAGTATAAAGAGCACAAAGGTCCGTGAACCCTTGTGAAACCAAAACTCTGTGTTGTTATTTCAATCTACCTAACTGCTCTGCATGGTTATGTCATGTCCGACATCATGTACTACGTCGCCTATTTAACTACATTACCTCCATCCTGTCCTTTTGTCCTAAACTAGCAAAGTACATATCTCCAACACGGAAAAACTCACACCAAAACAATCTAAACTGATAAATAGCACTTTAGGTAAAAGGAAAATCATGTATTTTTCATTTTAGGGTGAACTGTGCCTTTAAGGGGTTAAGCATTCCTTTAAAAATAAAAAAAAATAAAAGCTATTTAATACTATTTGTCCACAATGTGCTTTCACTTCATTTACATACAGATGTTTTACACTGCACAGTATTTGGAAAACCCCCTCATATTGATTCAATTTGTGACCTAAACTGTATCCGTCAGCATCAATCGTGTCAGCGGGACCACAAACACTGGGCTGTTTAGGCCTTTTTTAATGTGCTGTAATGTTGTAGTGCCAGGCAGGATGACCTAGCACCAGATCACTGTACCACTCACGCTCCTGAGGGGAGCTGACTGGAACAGCAGTTAGGCGAGACGACGGTCGCAGGTCGCCCAGGCCACAGCTGGGAAGCCCCAGGCCCAAGTGTTGACCTGATGTGATTAAGTGTACATCCAGCTGCATGGAGACAGAGTGTGTGGAAATAGTGTTACACCTGGAGATTCTTTTTTTTCTTACTAATGAAAGCCATGTTTTGTGTTGGAATCCATAAAGAATATTGGCTGTTTTGCTGTTTTATGAGAGCTGTCTTGGATGCATTTGCATACCTGTTCTAATTTCTCTTACTGATCCAGTCCAGTGTGTGTGTGTGTGTGGTCTATAAGAGCCGAGCTCCCGGTATTTGTCCTGAGAAAGACCTTGATAGGAATGGGGTCTGAGTGAGAGTGCTTATTTTATTCTCTTCCATGCTGCTGCAGGCTATGGCTGTATTAATGCAATGGCAGGGATCTTTGAAGTTGTGACTTTATGAGACAAAAGCTAATTTCCTTTCCTTTGTTCATTATCGAGAGAGACTTCCAGCCGGGCGGAAAGCATGCTGTGCTAATTATTCCATTCATGAGTCGTCTCTAAAGTATGTAATGGATTTCACTGGGCTTTTCACAGGTAAGCAGGGTGATATGGCATACACACTTCTGTCAACACGCTGGTTTACAGCAATTATATGTTTTGAATGTCTTTAATCCTTACAGGAAAAAAGATGAACAAAACGTCACATATTCACATACAACAAATACCATTAATTTAAGGTTTCCAGGTTGATACTGGGTTAAAAAGTTAACTCAGGACTGATACATAGCCAGCGCACTTCACTCAAGCAGATATATCCTCTGCAGACTTATAAGACCAAAACCACTTTGCAACTCATTAAGACCTGAACCCAATTTCACAAATGAGTTTTAGAGTTTGTAGGGCCAAGTTAGGCATGTGACATAATGGGATTTCCATCTCTCCCTGAACCACAACTTGGCAGAGCATGAAGGGAAATGCAACATTTCACATTCCATCTTTGCAGCGTTACCAGGATGCCGCCCACTAACACCTGAGCACTCCCAATCAGAGGGATGTGTGTGTCCCGCCACGGATGTGCGGTGTGTATCCTGCCACTCAGAGTCACATCAGACAACAAGGAAAAAAAGGGGTGTAGCGGTGATACAAGTAAAGCCATATACCTCCTCCACTGCTGCCTGACACCCCTCCTCCTCCTCCTCTTCCTCCTCCTCCTCCTCCTCTCTCCCCTGCTTTGTTTGTGCTCATTTCATTCCGTGTGCAGCCTCCTGGCAGGCAGGTCAAGGTTTACCCTCGCACCACACACCATTTCCCTCACACGCCGCCCGGGGGAGGAACACTAGAGGCCCGAGGCAAGGGCAAGCCCAAACAGCTCACACAACATTGCCGCCATCACCACCTCTAACCACACTGATAGGAGGACAGAAATACTGAGCTCAGAATCACACAGTTGGATCTTTGTCTTTTCTTTTTTTCCCTTTCTTTCACCGATTAAACCTCTGTTTTTTCCTTCATCCCCTGCCCTTTATCTTATTGTACATTATTGATTTCTGTCAGTAGTAAGGTATATGTCTATTAACCGACAGATTTAATAGAGCGACAATAGAAAGCTACTCATTTGTTCCCCCCGTAGTGTAAGTGTTCATTTTGAGAGTCTGATACTAACCCTGGCTAGGAGCTAGTGCTGGATTTTTAGCTGTAAATGGAAAACGCCTGTGGGCTTTTCATTTTCTGGGCCCAGACGTTCCCTTCATGGTGTCGGAGCCCTTGTGTTCACAGAGTTCATGTTTTGCTGCAGGGCTTTTTTTTATTTTGTTTTATCTCATAGCTTAGACTAGCAGGGCTTTAACTCCCAGAGGACTCCTGCGTAGCAACAGCAGAGATCAACAAAGTAAGTTTGTTTATGTTGGCTGTGTCCGCATGTTGTCGACTTATACATTTCTCAGTCTCCATTTCCTGCCTCTCCTTGCCCCAGGGGAAAGGAGCCCTCTAATTGGATCTTGTTCTAATTGAGCCTAATACTGGAGCTAACCGGAGTTGGGCCCTGTGGCTAATGAAGAGCTGAATCAAAACTAAGCACTAAAACTTTCGCTTTGTGTGTGTGTGTGTGTGTGTGTGCGCCTGCTTTTTTTGCTCTACATTCTATCATGAATGCATCATTAATCCTTTTGGTCTTTGCTTTTTACCTTATGCTGTGTACAGCAAATGCGTGTTCTTTGACAGGGAATAATTGTTTGTGTGTTCCTTAGACAAGAGCAACAATAGCTTGTCAAGTCATTTTTTCCCTCTTTTTTATGCTTAGGAGTCACACAAGTACATGTAACTCACTCACAAACTCACATACATGTTTAGCATGCAGCAGATTCTCCACAAGAGAGAGCTGTTCTTGCATCTTTAGGGTAGTTTTACATGACATACTGTCACACCAGCTGCAATTTACACCCACATGCAGAGAGATGGCCATAGACTATAGTGGGCGTAGTTATGGTGACATACAGTTTGGCATTTGGGCTGTTGGATCTGGGTTTATGGCTCTCACCATATTGTGTGTTTGTTTGTTTTTTTGCAAGCAGCAACTGCACAGTAAGAGTGGATTGTGAGCTGGAATGAAGTCATCAACTAATAACTAACAGCTAGCCCATGATTTACAAAATAAACTCCATGGTGGTATGTAAGATTTTTAACTAACAATTCATCATAAACTAATTTGTTGAACATTTACAGAAGTAATAAACCAAGTGAGAATTAGGCTAATTTTCCTATTGAAATATTAACAGATTTCTTTTTGCAACCAGTGGAGTCGCCCCCTGCTGGTCATTACAAATAATGCAGGTTAAAGGCTCTTCTGCATTAGCTTCACTATTCAGGCCTGGAGGTTACCACTCGATTGTGCCACCTACAGGCAAGAAAATGATTAGATTTAACACTAGCACCACCTCCAGGCAATGCATGATACAGCTTTCTTGCTTGTAAATAGCTGCTATTGTCTTTGTTTCACTGGTCAACTAAAATAAAAATTAATATGTAAATATATCAAAAATAGTAACACATTTGGGTGTGTGGCTTTTGAACATGTGTGGATGTGGATGAGAGAATGGTTGGAGAGACGCAGACAGTCAGGATGTTCTGTTGCAGGTGGTATTACCACTTTTATATTCCTCACCCTGTATCTTGCGCTCTCATTGGCTTTAGGTCATTGTTGCTGCGATTGTCAGTCAAAACAGTTTTGACACTACAGGATTTGGACTCGCTGATTGACAGGTCCAGATCTTTAACCTGCTAGATATCTATCAGGCATCTGCAACACATTGGTGCATCTTTCACATTGCGTCCTCGGAAATTTAAACATAGCGATTGTCGTTCATGAGAACAAGTGCCGGAGTGTCTCTGATCTGGGGCTCCAAAACACTGTTTATATCGTATAGTGTAAAGTCCGTATTGCAGATATATATAAAAAGGAATATAGATGTTGTGGCACTCTACCTGTAGTTGGCATTCATGTAAAATTGTAAAATATATTATTTTCTTAGCCTTCAGGTAGGCCACTTTTATGGAAGAAATGTTGGCATGTCATAGTAGGAAAAACAGATGTTAATAATAAAGTGAGTGATGGAAGAAATCCATTTAGCTGCTTCAGTTTTAGGGTCTTGGGGTTCACTTTCACACTGTCATGAGTTTCTGATACTCTTGAACACACTATGACTAATCGAAATATCTGCTGGGGAAAAAGGCCCGTCATCCATGTAAAAAATGCTGTTAATGTTCTTACTAATGGGCATCACAGGTTGGACTGTCACGGCAGCTCTGTGTCTGGTCTTGGTTTTATGAGCGTTGCATCAATGCCACTGTGTGCCCTTGTTCTTCAACTTACCACGACATCAGACACTGTAGCCCTGATAAAAACCCATTTTCAAAGGATTGATTTTTCACTTATTCTCTTTTTCCTCTGTCACACTAAATGCCAATCCATTGGATATAAAATGAAACAAGCCAGGCATATGCTGCAGTTTCAACAGTCGCATAGACAACAGAGAAATGGAAATGAATGACGCCAAGGTTTGCTGCTCGAGGGCTGGAAAAGAAATGACTTCTCTCCCGCCTGCAGCTAAGACACTGTCTCTTTTTATATTTTTACCTATCTGCAGATCGTCTTCGCTCTTCACATAAGAATAGACACGTGTGTACAAATAGTCATCATACATCTGTGTCCACCATATATTATTTAATCACATTTTTGAACATAAGATATTTATTTTTTCAGATATTTTGATTTCGTTTGCATCCATATGTCACAATACAAATATTACCCCAGGACAAGATCTGGCTTTTTTAGTAGCTAACTGTCTTGAAAGCACCACATATTGTAAAACAGCAACAGGCTCCATATGGCTTCTTTTTTTTTCAAATCAGGGTCAAACACAAAGAAAAAACACACACATACACACATTTAAAACAGGAGGTATTGTATATTTATTGGACGCACTGATACACAAAAGAGGGCTTCATCTCCAAATTAATAATTTCTTTTAAAGTGGAAAGTGCATCTTTACAGAAGTAAACATAATTTTGATGTTACTGCTTTTCTTGTAGAACATAAATAGTTTTTCAGCCTATGAGGCTGATTTTGAGAATTTGGCACTTATAGGCAGCCTCACAACATATGGCTCAATCTAAGTCTTACTTTTTAATTAGCAATCCACTTAGCTGTCTTAGTTATTATGATTACAAGTCCATTATACACCTTCTTTGCATGGATCTTGAAAGTTATTTTAAGGAATATTAACTGGCAAGAGGTGCTAGCTCCAGGTGTTGCTGCTGTGAAGCAAACTGTACCAGAAATAAACATGGGAATAGTACAGTGCTCACTTGGAGCATACAGTTCAACTTTATTTTGTACCAAGCATCTCATGTCTGCTTTTAAAAAAATCAAGCTTGTAAATGGGAAAGGGCGCTGCCATAACATAGCTGTGGTCAAGCTTTTAGTTGGCGACATATGCTTCGAATCTCAGCTTTGTGTTGTAGACAGTGGTGTTTGGAAGCTGGCATTTTTCAATGTCGATGTGCAGATTGTGATGTGTTTCCAAACAGTTGCTGTAGTTGGAGGCCTGCGAGGCACAAACCATTGCTGCACAGTGTTGGTGACTACCACCAGAGGGGGTTTGGGTGGAGACATAGCACTCCAGGTGGGCCGAGTTGCACCCCCCCTCCGGCACTCTGCCATGACTCAAGGAGGAGGAGGGCACGGTAAATGGTTCCAGAGCAAATATAGCCTTCCAAACCTCCTGCCTCAAGGATGTAGCCCAAAGGCCAAATGGGAAGATTGGAAACAGATGAAAGAAAAGAAAGTTTGGTGGGGCTCTTTGGTGGCTCTTATGAAACCCTGCTGGATGAAAGCCTTTTCTGTAGAATGTTTTGTTCCTTTTTTTTGGGTATGAACATTTGGACATGTATAGACCTGAGAGTATACATGGGTGTGTGTTTCATACTCATTCAAGAGTGAGATTACATTGCCTAAGAAGCCCTCCGGCTCTTGTCTTGTTTGTTGACAGTATTAAACAAATGGTCAGAAAGCCCATTACTCAAGTGGGAGTGAAGTGAAACCGTATGTGCATGTGTGTGTGTGTGTGTGTGTGTATGTGTGTATATGTGCTCTGTGTGCATGGCCCCTCCCTAGCCCTGCAGGTTTCTCTGGGGTTTCTTGTCACCCTGTGTCTCGGAGGTGAGAGGGCGGGTGATAATTGAACACTCCCTGGCACTTTTAACAAATGTATTGAAAGGAGGAATCGAAAAACCTGTTAATGAGATTTCCCTCCCCGGGCAATGCTCAGGGTTATTATTCTTATAATTTTCTTAATCTAATGAGTTACTCAAAGTTTATTTTCAAATGTATTTCTCCCATTCGCCCTATAGGGCTCCTGTTTTATTAGCCTCTGTTCCTCAGCTGCACACAAACTTTATTAATAAATCAATTTACAATGCTTTGGAGGACGCCCCCATCGAGACTTGAGCAGTCAAGATCTTTCAAACCAAACAAATGGAAGGACAAGGACTCATGTAGCACTGTGTGAATGATGGCACAGCACCGGCCCCGTACTAAGGTGCACATCTTTGTACTTGGGTTTTTTTATTTACCTCACAAGATGGCTCCTGGCTTAGGGAATGGACCATGAAAATGGCTGCTCTCTTGTGCCTGCAGCGCTCTATATAGATTGGAGTTTTTCATGTGGCAGTTAGGCTGCTGGGATATACACCCCAGGGGATGTGCTCTCATTAAGGACAGTAGCTCTGGGCGCTTTTTGCACTGCTTCCTGTGGCCACTGACCTCCTTTTCACCCGTGGGCTTGCAGCTACACCACAGCTCTGCTTCTTGGTCTCCCTGTCACTCCCGACAACGCCCTGGGGTTGTCACATGACTCGAATGACTCCTGACCCGCTTGGCCTCCTGAAAACCCCTCCCCTCCTGTCGGCGGCGAGTCGGTTAGAATGATCACAGACAGCGTAAGGGTCACATTTGCCCCCTCCAAAATGGCGGTTATGTCCTTGGGCTTTTGAAGGAAGAATTTTCCGAGTTGACAGTGTCAAAACATCATGTCAGAAATGGCCAGCCTTATGTGTCATCTTAAAGCAGTACAGCTGCAATATTATTCATGTGGAAAAAGTTTGAGCACTGCAGTGAAACTAAACACACCATCTATCACTTCTACAATAGTCACTGAGAGCAAATTAGTGATAAAAGGCACCTGTCTTGTTGGACCTCTACCTTGAGTTCAAGCAAATACTTGCTGCTTGAATGGATAACACAATAATAACATTGCTTCGTCACCATCCTCCCTGAGCCATTTCTGCAGCCATTTCCTCCATGTTGTGGTCCATTTTAGCCACAAGACAAACTAGCTTGTGAGGAGCACCTAAAGGTGATCTACGATCCAGACTAAGGTAGTTAATCATTGATCAAAAAAACATTACTGTGGACTTGGGGCGTTATAGTTCTGTGCCTGAAGTGTGCAGAGAAATATCAATAAAAATCCCCCTGATCTTTTTTTAATTAAAGGCTAAAAGCCTGATGCTCTCTGCTGCTGTTGTACTTGAACACAGACTTTAAAGCGTCCTCGTTTTCCTTGTCCATTTACAGAATAAAAATTAACAACAAATAAGCACATTTTATAGCAGAAAAAGAATGTTATTAGTGCATGAAAGAAGTGATTTTAAGAGGTAGGCTGTGGGGTGGCCCTGCATAGCTGATTGGTGCATTGAGATATCAGACCAGTTCTCATCAGCACCATCCATACTTATACCTGCAGGCAAAACAATTTTGTCCTCCACTAGTAAGCAATTAGATTATATTCAAACACACATACACACAGAGAGAGCCTGCACAAAACTGTATTCCCCCTATGCAGCATTCTCTCTTCCTCAGTATGACACTTGTTTCCTCCATATGTGTGCATTTTTGTTAACACAAGGATGCGAGCAGACACACATAGATACACACACACACACCCTGTAGGTATAAGGTTCCAGTTGGTATATCTCTGTCTCTAAGCCACAGTTTGATGCCCTAGTCTCATGGTATCCAACCCCCACTCTTTCTGCATCCCCTCAGGCTTCTGTGTGTGTGTGTGTGTGTGTGTGTGTGTGTTATATGGCTACTGAACCAAGAGGGCATTGTTTCTCTCCAGCGGGGTTTCATAATTGAACGTTCACATTTATGCACTCATTCAAATGGATACTAAAAGTAGAAGTGAAGCACGTAAGCACGCGCTACACTTGAATTATCCACCGTAAAAATTAAAACTCGAGATGGAACTCGAGATTATTTGCTGTGCGGTATCGTGCACGACTCCTACATACCGAAGACGTTTTTTTTGGGTGCATGCATAGGCAGCAGATAATATAACACATGTACTGATTGGAGGCTTTCCACAGGAGGTGCAAACTCCAGTCAGCCTGCATCAGGTTGTGTGTTTCTTACGCACATGTGTGTGAGCGAAGCAGGGAAGAGAAAAGACAGCGGGCAGCAGGGACAAACCCGTCAGCCACTCAGATCACATCAGGTCTGTCGGGACACATTGGAGCACAGCGAGCCTGATGGGATATGCCCCCCAGGGGTGCGAAGCAGGCCAGATGACATACAGACACAGGGGCAGGCAAAGAAGGAAGGAAGAATAGAGGATGGCACATCCTGCCTTTAACACACAATATGTTGCAATAACATGCATGCAATTATGAATGGTAACCGTGACTACATTATGTACTAATTATACAGTAACACCATAGCATCACTGACGCACGCTTACCGCACATACTCCTACCCCCCAACACACACACACACGGACATGCTTTGTGATATCACCATAAACATGTAGCCTGGATCTCACACCAGATAACCTACATCTTAAACAACATGGCACATATGCTAATGTGAATCGTGAAGGCATGATGTTTATGAGCTGCACACGATGCATATGCTTCTGCGTGTGGGTAAATGCACAGACACGCTTGGGTACATATGTCCGCGGGGGCAAAATGGGAAATAGACACTTCTCTTCATGCCTGTTTTTTAATTGGGGCATTTATTGTTTTGTGGTGGTGTTTACTTCATTAAATGAAGGCACATTTAAAAAATGCAGCATGTTTCAAGGTTTATATAAGCAAAATTATGCTTTCAGCCATTAAGTTGCAAATTAACATATCTTTATGACTGTGGGATATGCCAGTTGAAGATGCTTTTACATTTTCACACTAATCAACTTGACTTTAACATGTTGGATTTCAGTTTGATTTGCTTTCATCACAAATATTGTTTCCCCCCTCGGCTGTGTGTGTGTCTGCACGTGTATCTGAGTGGAGCTGTGTTAGTGTGTGCGCGCATGTGGGTGTGTGTATGCTTGCGTGCTTCTGTTAGTTGTCCATGGCACCTCCATGTCACCCTAACGGTTCTCTTTTTTAGTAAATCACAAAGTCTGTGTGTGTATGTGTGTGTGTGTGTGTGTGTGTGAGCAGGGGGGTGTTACAAGGACAAAATGAACTAATGTTGAATATTCCGTATTGGTTTTACTGTAATTCTTTTCTAATTCTTAGTTTATTCAATTTCATCTCCTTGAGGCTGGTAGGTATGGAAATGAGGTCTGTTCTTTTTTTTCTCTTTTTTTTTTTGCCTGTGTAAATTGCAGCTATCACCTCAAGCCTTTTGAACAAGATTACCCAGATGGCCTTGCGTGGTGTGCCTGAAGTTTTATTTTCCTCCTTTGCCTGCTTTTCCTTCTTGGCTGCGGGGTAAAGGAGAGGGAGCTGGGAAGCCTCCTGAAGACTCTGGGCGAGGCCAGGAGGCAGCAGCTGTGGCAAAGAGAGATCTGGGGGAAGAAGAAGAAGAAGAGTGAGTTGGGGAGGGAGCGCTAGGGGGTGGATGAGACTGGTGAGGGGGGCGTTGTTGTGTGCATGTGTGTGTGTGAGAAAAGGAGGGGGCACTAAAATCTAAATCTGAGAACACCAGCTATTATGAACACTACCCCCTACCTGGCTGGGCTGTCAAGGGGACCGGAATAACCCTTGGAGTACTCAAACAGGGGGCTGGTGGAGTGGGAACGTTCTGGATGGGAACAGGAAGAACTTGGGGGGTGCGTACGTGAACATGTGTTTGGAGTAAGGTGTTGTTTGCAGATACAGCGAAGTGTGTCCCAGTGTAAACACACAGCATTACCACATCACCAGTCACATTAGCAATACTTACAATTCAAACGGCTAGAATCGCACCCTTAAATGCCAGGATTTGGTGAAAGGCATGATAAATAGCAACCTCCTGCCCAGGTGATCATTGTTGTGCAAGTGGTGGGATTTGTCATTGGGTTTCCACTCACCGTGCCCCGGACATAATCTGCTGCTGGTTTTCTGCCCCGAGGAAGAATATGATTTTAATACATTAAGGTGGCGCAGAGATAGAGAATTATGCAGAGTTAAAGTGTTCACCTGTTTATTATTCTAACATGCAACAGCCTCCATCCACACTAATCTCCAAAAGAACACACCCAACACCCAGATTGCTGATCTTGGCTTGGAGGCAACAGTGAAAGGAGATTCTCATCTGAGATAAGGTGAGGAGAGGAGCAGGAGGAGTTGCATATATCACTTAAAATATACTTACAAAAGCATGATATTGGAGGAAATGCTGATGGGAGACAGTGATCTTCCACTTCTTTCTCTAAACAAGACAGCAATCCAGAAGTCATGCCTTTATTTACACTTGCAGGTGCAGGTTTGGTTGTCAGAATTCTGAATAAAGTTGTTCAGAGCGGGAATATAAAACCAAAGTCGAGTGATATTTCTAGAATTCCAGTGATATCCTAATAACCGATAAAGGATATTGTGGCCAAGACTTCCTGTTTAGTTCACTGGTCATTGTTTATTCATATAAGTCATTTGAGACATGAGAATGGGATTAGATTAACAGACAGCTACCACTAGATTATTTCTCAGGTAGCCAGTTAAGATAAATTAGCTAAACCGGGTTTCAGTATGAAACCAGTTCAACCAGTATGTTCTGCCTCTGACGCTCTCCACACAGACTGTTGCGATTGTCCCTCCAAAAAATGACCTCATGGGCTGTTTGTGCAGCAGCTTAATGGCCCCATATTTATGTTTGTAGTTAGCACAGCCAAGGGGGAAGTGACATTATGGAGTATAAAGAACAACACGGTCCACTTAGGGAGGGTGGGAGTGATGGTGGATGGGTCAACAAACTTTAACAGAGGAGACCAGGGTTTTTTTCAGGATTTAAGATTTACTTTATTTTCATAAATAAATGAAACAAAGCTCCTCAGTTCTATCAATTCATTAAAAGGCAGTAATAAATATTTAAAATGGTCAATCCCTAAAAAAAATTAAAACTGAAAAAATTCCAGACACACAGTTAAGAAGGGTTAACTGAACTTCTGCGTGCCACGCTGTGCACCACCAATGTAACTAACACACTCCTGTATGTTACGTCAGCTAACCGTGTACTTTTTGGAAGTGGTTCTGTTACGATTAGCTTTCCCTAAACTTAACCAAGTAGTTTGGCTGCCTAAACCCAACAAAACTGGGATGATTTCACAATGTTAACATGTTCAAAATGGTGACCGTTGCTTTTAGTTTTGAGGATGTGATGATCTCCTGCCAACCGTTAAGTGCGCTCACTATGGAAGTGATACTGTGGGTCGTATTTGAGCTTCACACTTAAACTTGATGGATGCCACCAGTCAGGCTACAAATGGGCTACAAACAAACCACAATGCTTTTGATACCAAACTATGGCCCAGTAGACTTCATATTCAGCATTCATAGGCAGATATCTGTTCATTAGCCTTTTCCCCACACAAAAATGTTATGCTGGATCAAAATCCCTGCACGTTATTTAAGCAACAGCTTTTCAGATGCTGCTGCCAAAGAGTCAATAGTCGGCTATCACTGTTTGTTTTCACTCCCTTCATTTGTTTGTTTTGTTAAGGTTTTGCTCTCCATCATAATGAATCACTTTTTTCATCTTGTTCTTATTTATTCTCATGGCTGGAGGTAGAATGTGGTGGTTGATGAGGGGCTGAAATGAACTGAGCCTTAGCCTTAGCCCGGGGGCTGGCGCATATCTTAGCATAAGTGATGGCCGACCTGAGGGCTAGAGCCTAGCTGAGAGCGCCCTCAGGACAGCAACTCTGACAGATCATGTATTTATAGGTCTGTTGAAAGACCTCTATTGTGTCCCACATAGCCTTAGAGCATGTCTGTCCTCTGTATTATAATAAAGCCGCTGGCCTTACCACTATGATGGATGGGTGGCCCTCGAATGGCAAGCTCCAGAATCATTAGAGCACTCCTAACATGCAGGTCTACCCATGTGAAAGGCTGGCGCAGGGAGGGGTGCTACCGGTGAGCAATACAGTACAGTTGAGACCTTTTAATCAAGGATAGGTAGCCCTTATTAATTCTCAACAAAGAGAAGGAGGGAGGGAGAGAGAATGGAGGAATGGAGAGAGGGAGGGGGCAAGTTTGCTGATGTTTTTGCCAAAGGATACATTTGCAATTATCTCAATGGCTTAAAACGCCCTCCAGGCTTTTCCAGCACAGGTTAGAATGTGGCTCCTATAGCATTTACAGGCAGCTTCACTGGTCAGATTTCATTGCTGCTGAAAATTTCACCAAAGCCAGCATTCCATCACGCCTGCATTCAGCCAAGCAGTGTCAGTGTAAAATGTGTGACCATGAAGGTAGAACTGAGTATGTATTAGATATTTTTGCAGAAACTATTTAAAAAAAACTGAAAAGAAAAACAGAACTTGCTTGAATATGCTCTGCAGCCCAAAAAAAACAGCTTGACTTTTCTGTGCCTTAAGCCTCACAAGCAGAGTGGTGTTTGAGCTGTTTCCCAATCTCATGTTCTTCTGTTACCTCTGGAGTAGAATATAAATGATTCCCTCTCAGTGTACAGTGTATGCCAAGGGGCCTGCAGCGACCATAGTCCGGTCTAAAATTCCTCACTGCAAGCGTACCATAACTCAAGGCCTGACTGATAAATAAACAATGGAAAGTGCAGCATGTTGTGAAGCACTACCGTAAATCCTCCACTTGGAGCACTGTCACATATTACAGCCCAGTCACTGTGAGATGAGTAGAGGGTCTGATGAAGGTTGTTATAAAACAAAATTACCATATTTGATAAAGCAGGCATGCCAAGTGCAGTCCTTCTGTAGCAGGGTGCAGTAGGAAAGCATATACATCGAACACTTCCAGGACCCTTTTGAATTACTCTTAATTGAATGTAAAGATTTACATTTTTAGGTAACTGAGGATTGTGATTACAGATTTAATTCCATTCCTTTTCATTTTCTTTTTTATTCAAAAGGCACTCCATCAATTTTACCAGTCAAGTCGTAGGCTTGGGAGTGCAAATTCTCAGCCATGCTAGCAGTGACACTAGTGTCGGTCCAGACATTAAATATCTCAACAACGATACAATACAATATTCTCGGTCCCCAGAGGAAGACTCCTGCTGACGTTTGTGATGCTCTGACTTTCCTTCTAGTGCCACCAGCACGTTTGCACTGTTTTTTACTGATATATCTTGCTAACGATGGTTTTCAGACTTGTTTTTTGTTACCTTGGGTGTATCAGCGTTGCTAGCTCCAATGTTGGTGGTAAACGGATTGCAGCATATACAGCTGTTTGTGTGACGAGTAGACCAGTGACATTCAACGTTTGGCTTGGGGGCCAAATCTGGCCTGTGGTAGGGTGCCATGTGGTCTTATTCTCAATAGAAAATAAATAGGTTCATAATGGGAGTTTTTTTGTACTTTGATGTAAAGTATGTGGCAGACAGCACCAAAATAAACTCATAAAACCCTGACAAGGGACTTAAAGTTAGGATAGGTTCTCTTTAAATGTGTTTCCCACAAGAGCGACACTTATCAAGGGGGTACTCAAAATGATTAAAACTGAGACTATTGATGGTACTATTTTTAAATAGTCACAGGAATTTGCTATTGTTGGCTTTTGCCACTAGCCATCCACCTCCATTCACTATCCATGTAACTGATCTGGCTGCCAGAATGTCTTGTATGGCCGATCTGAGAAAACCACCATGGACGTTATCAAAGCTACTGGGTTACAATCTGTTATACATTAAAAGTGGATTATTACAAGTTGCCTTGGGCTCCTACAAAATAAAAAAAGGGGGGGACGTTAAGGATTATGTGTTAATATGGTACTGCAGAAACAAAAGGAACTGGGAATTCTCCTTTGCATGCAGCCTTCTTCTCAACAAAGTTCCAGGCCATGAACCCATCAGTCCAGGTGCTGAGCTCCACTTTTTATATTTATACTGCCTACATTTTACAAGCCAAGACTTTCTACAACTCAAGCAAAGCCACTGTGACATATTATTCTACTAGCGAGCGTCCATTTGAGATATTATCCTACCAGCGATTGTCCATCTAAGAACATTTAAAGCCCCAAAGACTGTGCAGGCATTCATCACACAGATGAACTAATTTCTCCACTAGAAATAATGGCTAGAAATATGTGGCCATTATATTATAATAAAGGTATTTATGAGCCTTCAATCTCACAGCCTCACTATGAGATATCTTTGAAAATTTGAAATCAGCTCCCGAGGCTTAGGGAGGGGGAGGAGGGGAGGACGGGAGGGTGAGAGAAAGACAGAGAGAGAGACAGAGAGACACAGAGACACAGAGAGAGAGTGAAATGGCAAGGGAGAGATGTGGGAGTTGTGTTTTGCTTTTTTGCCACGGGTAACATTTATAATTATCTTGCTGGCATAAAATGGCCAAGGGGCTTTTTCAATAAAGGTAGGAGGCACCTACAGTACAGCATATTACCTACAGATCAACACAGAACAAGAGAGAGGACTGCAGATAGAATAAGGCTAAACCCAGAGTACAAAGTATATCATCTAATAAGTGTATTTAGTTTGGACATTCATTAGGAACAGTAGCCACTACTTGCACAGAGCTATAGGAGTGAGCACTGTGAGGGCTGATGATTTGAAGATGAGGTGAATGAGTCCATCCACTGACCTTCACTAGTGGTGAGTAAGCAGAGCCTGGGGAACGAGGGAAAGATGGCCACGGCCACTTTCTCCAGGCCCTGCTCTGCCTTTTGATGACTGGAAATAATCACTAGAGAGAAAGCGAGTGAGAGAGACATGATCACAGACTCCACACAGAAGAGAGGAGGATCTCAAATTACTTTATTCTCCTCAAAACCCCTGTCCTCTAAAGGACTGGAAGTCAGCTTCTTAATACCATTCATCTTTTCTCCAACAGGCTGTGTCCGGAGAGGAGGATATCTCTAATTCCTTTTCAAGTTAGTCTCAATCCAGGAAGTGTGAAGAGATAGGGCTGGACGGGGTCTCATTATACTCAGGCTGCCCCACAGGTAACACACTTAAAAATCACATAGGGTGCACAAAAGTAGATGAATTTTAAACTAAACACATGTTCGTTCTCTGTCTTACAGCCCCCTTTATTTCAGGAAAATGATGACTGATTTTAATGGCCATCTATTGGGATTCATGTAGCTAAACAAACTAACTAGAAAGATGTACAATATGCCAATCATTTACATTCTAAAACTTGATGCCTGTGTTTTAGAGGAACTGTAGTGATTCTGGGAATTACACTTATTTGCATTCTTGCTGATAGTTGTTGAGATGAGAGGAGTGTTATCATTTTTATGTCTGTACCATAAATATGCAGCCTGCTGCTGGTTAGCTTAGCTTAGCACAAAGACTGAAAACAGGGGGAAACAGCTAGCCCGGCCCCGAATAAACAAAATCCGCCCACCAGAATTATTGTCACTACTCAACATTTGATATCTTTGTTTAATATGTACTGTGACTGCGGCCTTTTTCAACAAATCCTTCAACTCATACAACCACATAGGTCGACTGTTCCTACTCTCTAATACGACCCACAGGAGCGTTTCCATCAACACATTCTCATACCCAAACATAACGTTTTTAAACATGTACTTAACATTGTGAAATGGTTGGAGTTTGGTTAGGTTTAGGCAACAAAGCTGCTAGGCTAAGTTTAGGAAAACAACATTGTTTGGGTTAAAATAAGACTTGAATGCTGAGTTGAACTTATTTCAAGTCTGCAAACTAATAGTTTTGGCTGAGTGTGGATGCGCCTGCTCCATAACTACTTTGATTTTATGATTGAGAGCAAAGCATCGCTGTGTACCACTCACAGTTGCACCTCTAGCCTATGAGAATAACAGTCAGTCAAAAGGGAATCTAGGGCAAAGAGGCCTGAAAGGGAGACATATAGCATAAACCGTAGATAGCCAAAGAAAGTGGAGATTCTGCCAAAAGGGATGAAGACAAGACGACAGGGCTCCGTGTGGGATTTCACTTTGGATTTTGGCCCTGCAGGGATATGTGGAAGCACAACTGACAGGACTTGCGTGGAGAAGTCGGCTCCATTCAATATAACTAAGTAAAGAATGCCCCATGTAGTCACTGATGCACCAGCATAAATCCTCCAAGGTACAATATTGCCTTTGTAAAGTTATCTTTACCTCTCTGGTTGTAGGGAGCTAAAACACTACAATATGTAAAAGATTGTGTTTCCTTTTTGTCACTGAACACATCCAGGATGCTAAAAAATATTAAGAAGTCGCATGAATGCAGTACATTCACATTAAAGGAACTATGTAGACATGTGAAAGCAGCGGTATAAAAACAGACACCATGACAACTTTAGTTGAGATTTATTTCACATTTTTTTGCTACATTCCTCTTTACTCAAATCTAGGGAGCGTAGGTGGGTCAGTCATCTTAGAAATACTTTATATCCAACTTCATATCAATATGTGCTACAAGTAAAAGTGATTTTGGCGTGGGTAGTACAATAACCTTTAATCTGTTCAGTCATATCTGAGGCAACAATTTTGCTTTAAAAAGATTCAATGTAAAAAACACAAACACGTATACAATGAAAAAATTTACAGGTCATGACTCAGAGGAATATTATGATCCAATTAAATAATTCCCAAGGTAGCACATGGGGGTTAGTCGTTCATACTCCCCAATGAGGCAAATGGTGTGACATGATAATGTATTAAATTATTTTCTTTACTGTGTATAGAATGGTCTTTGATGTTTAATTTTGATGATACTAATGTTAACTATATTTCATGGCATAATCCAATAAAATAACTTCCATTAAAGTAAAAAAAAAAACACTTCATTGGTATCACAATATTCAACATCATGTTAATTGTGAAAAAAGATGCTTTGTTGAAACTAACGGTTTATGACAACTGAGACATTCTGTACTGTAAGCAACACATTAGTGACCTTTTTACAGCGAGGGATCAAAACAGACTTAGCCAATTTGCCAGTGAGACATCAAAATCAAGTCACTAGTGACAAGCTATGCAACTTACTACATAAGCAATAAAAGCCTTTTTTAAATTTATATGGGTATAATAGAAATCATATTCAACCTAATGTAGGCTCCAAGTTTTAAAACAAACGTTGTTTGGGGATCCAGCATATATATAAATCCTTTTTAAATTGGTTTAAGGGGGCTAGACATTCACAAATGTCCTTGCAATCTCAAACTTATCAAATGTCTTGTATCTTCTTATGGCAAAAAAATCTCCTGTTGCACCTCATTTTTATTCTCTAGATGGTTCTCAAGTTTAAGAAAACAAAAACATCAACAAGGAAACGAAGAAAAACAGAGTCCACAGAGCTCTGCAGCATCGAGCGTTTGGCTGCCACAGAAAAGTCTAGCACCTCCTGCTGCTCGGGAGGTTTCTAGTCCAGCTGCTCCTGCTTTATCCTGTTTGAATTGGATCCTCGCTGACTCGTCCTCCTCAGTTCCCTCCGCAGGACGTACTCGCTGAATTGGGATGAGTCCACGCCTCCGCCGCAGGAGCCGGCGATCTCGAAGCCGCGTTGTTGGAGGCGCTCTAGAACCTGGAAAGGTGGAATGGGAGAGAAGGAGCAAGATGTTAGGAGTGATACAGGACGTCAGTCACAGAGGGAGAGCATCATTAGCAGCATCTGTTAGCACTCAGGTGATGGAGTGCTTAGTTAAAGAAAACAAAGTCCTAAATCAAGTCACTTTTTGTGCCTAAATCTAACGAGACCCTCACAGACACATCAAACTGAGTCTTTAAATGACAAGCAAAGGTTTAAGTTGTTGTCTCAAAAAATCAGGCCTGCATTCCAGGTTTCTTAAGAGCAGAAAATAATCTTAAGACGTTTGGTTGCCATGGCACCATCGATCGCCATCTTGGCAGTGCCTGTCACTCAAAAAGGCCATACCTAACTTTAAACCTTAATATAATTTAAACAGGTTATAATACTCCACTCATAGTCAGCATGAAGTGGTAAATTAGCTGTACAGACTGACATCGTTTTTTTTAATATGGGCGTCTATAAGGAATGACTCGCTGCTGGAGCCAACCTCGAGTGGCCAGTTGAGGAACTGCGGTTTTGGGCACTTCTGCATTGGATTGACTTTTCAGCTCCAGAGGTTGCTACTTGGTCTCAGGTCATTTGTTTCCTGTCAAGTCAAGTTGCAAGTCATCAAAGCAGTGAATGGATTTGGCTAGAGTCCAACTGAAAATGACTCGAGTCCAAGTTTTTCCTAGACAGTGCCAACCTGGTCAAGATGCCTGATAAATCCTTGGAGGAACTCTGCCAGTCCCCATAAAATGTGATGCTAAAACTTTAGCGTAACCTCTAACCTTTTGTTTACTACTGCAAAACTGGAAAGAACAGGATTCATCCGAAACTCTCCTAGTTATGCAGCCGAGTTAGTGCTAGGTCTAGCATTGGAAACAGCTCTGGGAGTAAGCTGCAACATACGGCCTGTGACGGGAATTTGGATGAGACTTTCACAAGACTTTCACAAAACCAAGAGCCTCTCGTTTTGCCTCATGCCTCATTTTCATTGTTTTCTGGTGTACATGTGTGTTTGTCTGCGTGTGTGTGTAGCTGTTCCTGATCTCGCAGCCTTGCAGACATCTACAGACGTGTCCGGGGGGGCTGTAGGATCACATTCCATCGAAGAGGCCCCAGGGAGCAGTGAGGCTTTCTCTCTGCCACTTGGCTCAGTGTGGGCTGCTCAGCAAAACCCCCTCTCCCCATTTCTCCCCCAGCCCCCAGGCCCAAGCCTCCGCCAAAACTACAAAGGTCCCCCTACTGCTGGCAGCTCTCTCTGCCCCCCTTCCTTCTCTCAAAACCCCCGCCCTGCCTCCATTAGCCGCAGATACAGCATCCACCGCCGGCGTGCTTTAATAACCAAACAGGATTATGGGCCCTGCCTGGGGACAACCTGCCAGGGAGCATGCTCACTCTCTTGCTCGCTCTCCACGACTCACACACTTCAGAGACGGGTTTGTTTGTGTGTTTTTTGGGAGGGAGATGGAGATTTGACTTCCTCAGACGGAGACACAGTCCAAATCATTGTGAAATCTTTTCAAATATGCCTCTACTCCATCATTTATTGATGCGTATCTGAGGATTTTACCATCAATGAATTAGTGGAGTATCAATATATAACCAGGGAAATACAATATTGCCAAATACACGCTGAATATGAAAGATGAATTTTAAACAGAAGTTTTCTTTTTAAAGTCTTTTTATAGTCTTACAAATATGAGTTTGCCTAGAACCCAACATGCCTCTGAAAGGATAATATTCACATTATACTTTCTGATAATTAAACTTCAGGTTTTAGTTTGTCTCCCCCAGAAATCATAACTTTTCCTACATCATAAAAAATGTTAATCAAGGCAACATTTAAGGATGTCTTTCATCAACAAAAATAACCTTATAGGGCCAGACTACTTTTCTAACTTTGGATCTACCATTACCATTCAAAGCCTCAAATAACTGATAAAGTATTCACGTACATCTGGAGTCTTGTGCAACTGCAGAACTATTTGGCTCAAAATCTTCCTAAAAATGTGTTCCACTCTCGGATGTTACAAACACAAATATGTGAAGTTGCTTTGCTTTATTTCTATTTTAAATTGAGCATCGATCCAACAACCCTCTAAGACACTCCGGGGAATCATCTTATGTCTACTTAAGTGTTTCACTGCATCCTGAATTGCCCACTTCCTCTTTCTGTCTGCCAGGTTCCCCTCAGTTTGCAGATTTATGTGTCTCTCCACTATGATTCAAGGTGTGAGACCTTCCTTTACTTAATGGGCTGAAGTCCTGCATTAACCCGTTTACGGTCCCTTCTGTGCAGGTTGGCACCGATGCCCATTTTAAACAGAAAGTTTAAAACAATCGAACTTTGGATTTGGATTTAAGTGTATGTGTTTTTCCTTCAAGGAAACACAGAGGGCATTTGGGTGAGGACTGTATTATGAGTGCTGCAAAGGGATGTTTGATATTGAAGCTGACCGTCCACCGGCTCCGGAGCCGAAGTTCGAAATCATTATTCCGGTCAGATCACAGAAAAGTAAAGATGGTGGTAGACTCTCTGTAATGATGGCTTGCTAAATTGAAGCTTTGATGAACTCATCAAAGAACTCATGTTTCCGCGAGGCTGTTCTTGTGACTCGATTAGATTAAAAAAGATAAGATTTTGCAATCAGACATCAGTAAAAAAGTCTACAGTATAACGACAGATGAAAAAAGTTGAATGAACAGATCATCACCTCAGTCAATTCCTTAGGCATTCAACTGAATGGAAAAATATAGAAAAACATACTTTATCCAACCTTTGAGTGTTTATACTTATAGAGGAACGCTGGATAAAGTGCTCATTATAAAGGACAATACACCCACAGCACTGTTCCCGTTACCTGGACAGAGTTGAGGTGGCAGTAACCATTCAGAGGGAAGCGGATGACGTGCGTGGAGTCATGGTTCCAGCCGGCATTGACAGAGTTGCACATGACGTCGCCGATTTCCGGAAACACGTCTTCAATCAGGGCCTTGTCGCCGCTCAGCGTGATCCTCTCGCCCAGGTCAGGTGCAACACGCACCACCAAGCACTCGCAGGGGCGCGAGACCCGGCCCAGCTCCTGGTCCTGACGCCAGCGCTCCAGCTCTGCAAGCATGGGCTGCAGCTGGAAGTACCGCGCCTCCTCATACAGCAGACTGTAGTCCTGCAGGGGACAGACAGAGCAAAGGACAATGAGATATTAGGATGTGCTCCTTGATGTGGTAGTCCGGTTTATGTCAGTTTTTAACCAGGTTAAACAATTTTCTCTCAATCAAAACAGTCACATGAAACAGAGTTTAGTGATGCTTTGAAGTAGGTTTTCTGGTAGCAGATTTATCGTCAGAGGTCTCCACCTCTCAAAAACAAACAGACAAGATGATTAAAACCAGTAAAAACACTGAGTAAGGCAGCATCACATTAAAAATCTGTGTTTTTCCGATGCTGTTTGGCTGCAAAATTGCTAAGATTTGCTCAGATTGTTGTATGACCCATGACTAAAATCTTTCACCCCGTTAAAATATAGTTAAAAACAACCAAGAGCAAAAAATGAGAATCATCAAAAGACCTTTTTTATACATTTTAGGTGGAAGTAACACATTACAATCCCGATTCAGTTGGGACGCTATGAAAAACATAATAAATCATTCTGTTTCCCAACTTATTTGGAACCAGAGTAGTAAACCTTTAACTAACAAGTCTTCGGCTTTGTGGCAGCCAACAGGTTTAAGACACTAACCATGTCATTGCCATTGTAGTTTAATATTAATCCAGGGACTTTTTTTATACCAGACAAAGTTTGTGGATCAAATACCACGGTGAATAATTACACAAAAAATGTAAGGGGTTAAAGTTTAAGGCTGTCAGTGAGACAGTGAGTATGTAACTCATGCTGGGTCATAAGGGGAAACACTGGAAAGATTAAGATTAGCAGAAAACTTCCAACATACTATGTCAGTATAATTAATCTAATGTGTGGAAAAAGCATTCTAGTTTCAATGCTCTTAATTTACAGAATCTTAAATGCAGCAGCCCATAATCTCTCCTCTTTATTTTTGTTGTTCTTACATAAAGCTCAGGAATCCCCTCAAGCAATCCTACAAAAAACATTATATATATATTGTAAGATACTTCCCCTGTATTTTAAAGTAGACTGAGCTGAATAGGCTGAGGCTGGTAGCCTAAATGCAGCAGACACTACATAGCCTTGCTATACTAGAGAGCAAAAAAACAAAACCAAACAGCATAAGCTAATCAGTTTACGGTTGTGATGTTCTTTCTAATGCGAATCTGAACCAAAAATAAGAAACCACAAAGAAGTTTGAAAACCGCTGTTCTACATGAACGAGCAATAAACCCTTGCCAAGACACCATTCAGCAAAAATTACAAAAGATCCGGAGGAGAGGAGATGTGGTGCGACATGTAACACAGGGTCGCGTGGGGTAGAGGAGCAGATCCTTTACCCGCAAGACTGCAGGGCCTGAATCTCACAACATTCAAGTTTTCTCATGCTCCCCTCAGAATCTAGCCAATGTGAACGTGGCCTCAGCTTGAACTTGAGTCTGTCTTTTGTCTTTGCTTATTTTAGCTGACATACTTTCCACTGATTGAGTCACACTGTGGACAGTCCATCAGATAATGTGGTTATTTGTTTTATCCGAGGGCGAGTTAAGTAATTACAGACTAAATGACACATAAGAATAAAAAAAGAAGAAGGAATTCCTATGTGTCACCCACGGTGAGCTTCACCCTGGATGGACACTTGGCTTGAGAATACAGAGCACTAATGAATTATAGTAAAATGCAATGTTGTCGTGGGCGCCGGAGCATTTATTTATTTGTCTTGATGCAAGCTTATTGCTTTCCTAACATATCTCAAAAGAATCTAAGAGCTGCAGGGGATCGAATCACATCTCATGATGAGGAAATGCATTATGATAGGGCTTTGTTTGCCTTGATATTTTGTCTCCAGCATGGGAACCGTTTTTCAGCAATTCAAGGAGGACCAGCTACCAAAGGCATTCCACGGCCTTGGCATGCATTGTGTGTGCTTAAGTTGTAGGACTGCTGACTGGCTGATGGGACTTTATAGTGTCTAGGATGGACATCCACTCACTTTGAAGTCGTCTGGGATGAGGAGCTTGGACGTCCTGAGGAAGTTGAGGATGTAGCGGAACATGTGTCCATCCCTGTCAATGAAGTAGTGCTGCTTCAGGCTGTCCAGGACTATAGGCTCTGTGCCATCAAAGAGACGACCAATTCTAACCACAGAGAAGGGAGGGGTGGTGGGTGAGGCAGCAAGGTAGGGAAGGAGGGAGGGGGACAACATGTCATCATTAACCATCTTACATTTCTTGATTTTTGCATGCTCAAGCTCATAATGTTAGCTGTGAAATAATGAGATGCTTTGTGGATCTAGTACTCCAGAGCTTATGTTTTTTTTTGTATAGTGGGAGGCAACTGGGAGAAAAAAGAAAGAGTGTGAGGCAAGATTTGTACAGTGAAGCAAGAGCATGTGCAAAGGGATGTGACTCACTCATTTTCTCAAGCTCTGAAATGTTTTTCACACCTTCGCACAGACGTGCACACACATTACCAAGCTCGATACACACAGCATCACGCAGAAAGAAAGAAAGGAAGAAAGAAAGAAAGAAAGAAAGAAAGAAAGAAAGAAAGAAAGAAAGAGAGAGACAGAAAGGAAAAGATTAAAAACAGAGGTGCTCTGAAAAGGTCAGGGCCAGCTGGTGGTTGGTCGCCTCAGGCAGGGTGCTAGTCACCCTTGGGCCCGGGCTCGGAGCGACAGTGCGGCCTCCCAGCCTCCAGATGGCCCCATGCCCTTTGGCCCTTTACTGCTGCTGTGACATCTGTCAGAATAACCAAGTTGCTTTTGTCTGTGCACTGCATCCTGCACTCCTACAAATTGTTTACCGCTCAAAATAACTGTGGGCTTTACTTACACACACAGGGATTCTACCTGATAAATACAAACTGATGCTGCAGATGTTTTGGACACGAGGGTGTCTTCCACACTCGGTTTCTGCACCCAGAGCATCCATGAGATATTTCAGTGATTTGACAAGATGTGACATTTGACTGTTTAATGTCACAGGATGACATTAAACATTAAACAGGATGACATTCTGACGCTGATAAATCTGGCTTGAAAAGAAAGAGTGTAAGAATCTTACACAACCTTCCCTCCTTTCTGGATTTCAGGCTAAATACAAGCCACTGTAACTTTATCTTCGTTACACATTTATAATACAGATGCATGCATGCAAAGCAGACTCACCGGGATTCTGGGTATTTTGTTAAGGTGGACAGACTGCTGGTGTACATGTGTCCGCCCACATCAATGTGCACAGGGGCGTTGGACTTGGTGAGCTGTGCAGGTGTTGGGATGCCCTGGTTGCTCAAGGGAGACACTGGTGATCGTGTGATCATGGGCCTGGACATGCTGGAGCGATGATCCTGTAAAACAAATCAAATCAGTTTTTCTTCTGATTAGTAAATACACAATAACAACCATGGGGGACTTGATAATTAAGATTTAGAACATTTAAATTATGGGAAAAAATAATTAGATACAACAAGTTTAATATTTCTGTAACAATACACACACTCCTCAGTGAGGAATTAAATGTAAGATTTTTCTTCTCTGCAAGTTAGAGCAGCCTGACCTTGACCTGAATGTTGCCACAATCCACAAGCATCCACTCCTGTGGGCCATAATCTCCAAAACCAAATTAATTTGGAGCATCAATCTCATAGTCTTGGAAAATGAGCAATAATGACTCCTGATTTGAACACTGTAATAGGATTTGGAGAAATTGTCGCCTGTTAACCTACAAACACCATTAAGAGACAATTTCTGTTAAGCTCTGAAAAAAGCAAATTACTTCATCCCCTTAAAAGTTTTAGGACCCTGAGTGAGGATGGGAGAAAAGACGCATCAAGAAGGGTTTTCTGAAAAAAAGTGTTTTTATAGTAATTTAAAGCAGGAAATAGGGGACTGTGCGTGCAGGATATTTAAATAACGTGACAATAGTGCGCACTCTACATCTAAGGACAACAGGAAGACAATCTATTCACACACACTGCGTTCAATAAAACCTAAGTGTCTGTCACTTCCAGCGAAACTGACACTTCAGCCACGGGTTTACAGTCACAATATCGGACTTTTACGCGTTTACCTGCGCCGGCATCACTGTGTTTGGAGAGGAAGTCACCGAATGGTCATTTTGCTTGAGAGACGCTGCGGGAACCGGCTCTCCTCTGACTGCGTACATCAGCGAGGTCTCCCTGCACTCCGGCGCTCGGATCGGCAGCCGTTTGAGAGAAGCGTGCACGGACTCATCCACGGAACTGATTGGCCGCGGTCGCTTTCTCGCTTTCTGATGCGTTAAGTCCATGATGTCCGTTTCGTCCATTACAGCGTTTGTTAAGGTGAACAGATAGGACGCGGTCGGCTTTTTTTTTCTGTCTCTCAACGCACCTGCCAAATGTGGAGAGGCGTGAAGAGCGGGGATAGCGAACACCGGGGGAAGAGCGGCGCCGTGGCTGTCACACGGAGCAGCTTCTTTGCAATGGCTGGGAGAAGTCAAAGCCCCCGACAACATTAGCATTGTAGCGCCCGCGGCTCTTTTGGGCTGTCGCTGTTTCAGTAGCAGGTATGTGTGTCGCATTTTCGGAATAAAACAAATCCTGCTCGACAGAAAATGATCGTCTGGTTAATATGCGAGGCAGGGTCAACGCGCACATCTGGACCTGGCCACAGCTGCCCTTTGCCCTTTGCCCTCTCCTCCTGCCCATTGTTCAGCAGCGGTTTCTGCTCAGTCCTCCTTCACGGCAATACCCACAAAGTCCAAAGTTCACTGAAACACCAGCGGTGACCAACCCACTCAAGCACCTGGACATAAATGCCCCTATAACACCCTCCACCCACACACACACACATCACTCATAAGCACCTGAGTGATCATGATCTTTCCAATCACACAAACGCAGCCAGTGATGCTTTTTTCACTTATATTGAAGTGCATGCTCACTCTTAATCATCATCATAATAATCAGTGACCTTTATGTGCACAAAGAAGAGCTCAAGCATCCCTTCAAAACTGCCCATCAGAGAGGGCACCTCAAGCATCTTTTTGATCTCATTGTCTCTATACGCCTCACAAATACCACAACGACTGCGCCGTGTATAAACACCACCTCCGCTGACCACATCAGCATTGCAAAACCACCACACTAATGACATCATGGAGTATAAAACCAGACCACAACATGTCCAATTGCTGTTAAAAGTACTGCCACAGCACTCTCCTGGGCTGTTTTTTTTTCATAGAAAATGCAGGGAATCCACAAATTTTAATAACATTCAGATTAAAATTAATTAGTTCAACCACTGGCCTTAAAACATCCACATTCCTGCTTCTCATTGGCAGTGCGAGTTTCACACCTAGATACCCAATTAGCAATTAAGCTTGCCTTTGAGTGTAGGCCTCCAATGCGGTGTGTGATCCTGGTCTGATTTGCATGCTGCTTGTGCACGCGCTGATAAGCGCAGGCAGCAGCCATACATAGTTTTAAAATTCAACTCCAGAATCCCTCGCAGAAGGCAAAGGGGCCTGCAGGGCAAAAGAGAGAGAAATCACATGGCTGCTCTTCAAAAGGGGACCTGTGTAAGGCAGCCGGCAAAGTGCGTGGGATCACACTCAGAATGCAGGTAATTTGTTCCCTGACTAATTTGTGGAGATGGTGGTGTGTGTGTGTGAGTGAGTGTGTGAGCGAGTGTGTGCCTGTGGAGAGTAAGTTCTGAAAACAGCTTGGTGGAATTGGATTTCCTCAAAGCCTTGTCATCGCAAAGGTGGATTGAGTGTAAAATCTGTAAGGCATTATGGAAAATTGCAGGGGAGAGAGAAGAGAGAGTGAAAGAGGACGGGTGGTTGGGTGGGTGGGAGGTAGAGGGGGGGGTGAGCGTGTTGTGGGAATGAGCTCTTATATCACTAAATCATTTGGAGTTGTTGGAAGTAAAGATACATGTGTCGTGGACCTCTGTTGGACTCATGTCCACATCGTATTTCTGTCTTTTATCTCAAGGACAGTTCAAAGGTCACCGCGCCCTCACAGTCCCACAGTACGAGCGCCAGATGGACGTCTCACAGCGATGCTCACGTATCAGCGATCAACTTAGAGATGTGCTTGTCCTACCTGTTGCCATTTTGAATGTAGCAGTGTTACAGCAGCCTCCCGTGTGAGGGTGTCTGTCTGTAGATGAGTTCCCAAAGTTTCCAGCCTTTGTGAAAAAAGTCCAAATTTGCTCGTTTACCCGGCTTGTGTAATTTTGCTGCACCACAGTATGCACAAACAAATCTAAAACAGGCACCGGAGCCTGGAGTATTTGGGCTGCTCCAGTTACTCCTGTTGTTTTTCCATCACTGGTCTAGAAGTCTTTCAAGCCTTTTATGCAAAATCATCATTTTACCATCTTCTTTACATCTCAGCGAACACACACTGACACTATAGCTCTCTTTGCATCTTTAAGTAAGCGAATGCAGGGCATTATCCACAAACGCAAGTGCCTGTCTGCTGTTGCAATAATCAAAGGGCCTGTTGGGATCAACATCAGCAACAAACTGGCTTTCAATTTTCCATCCCACAATGCAGCTCTTCAGTGTTTCGACATATCGCACAAGACACAATTAGCATTTCAGATCAGAGCATTAACATTCAGTTCGAGGCAGGCAGACTGGTATTTACATAATCTGGATGGGTTGTCTCTGCTTTGTTGCCCGTGGCCATTTGTTTCAAATGTCCACACACAGACAACTACAGACTTTGGGTTCACTTCAGTCACTGCCGGCTGTGAAGGCAGAGAAATAACAGGTAGCGAGGCTGTCATAGCAGAATGCTCTGTAAATATTGTGGGCTGGTTGTCTGGTCAGGTGTGTATCACTTAGGATTTTATAAACGGTCAGCAGGCATTATGAGCTAACTGCTCACAGCTCCAAAGCAAAACCATCTACCGTGGTGTTTGAACATTTGAATAAAGCTTCAGCAAATTGTCATTAATGCAGGGACGTGTATAAGGCTGTCCTCCGATAAAGAAATTTAAAGTCGATCAAATGATTCTGTCCACTTAATGGTAAGTTGATTTAATCGACAGATCTGTAAAAACCAGTGCTGTCAATCAAGTCCAAATAGTTTGCTGTGATTAACAGAAATGCTTTTTTCTCCTTAGATTGTAGCTTTTTGTAGAGGTGACATGAAGGTACCTAAAAAAACAATTTAGCTTCAGATATTTAAAGAGTGACCCCTTTGAAAATGGCCCTGCCAGTTTTTCCTCATGAAGATTTTGCTTATTTTGGAGCATTATTTAGACCCCTTCCAAACAAGATGTTACAGCATGGTTTATCAACTCTTCTAGTTTCATATTCACTGTATCTTTAAAATTCAGCCCATGCTTTTATCTATTAATTATGTACATTTTTTTTTTAACAAGTATTACAAATAAATTGGCAAAAATGAGCATGCTTATTTTGACAGCACTCATAATCCACAAATAATTGTGCAAAAGCACCACTTTAAATATTGTGTGTGGAAATAAGTCATTCAGCATGAAAAGAGCATAAAAGCCAATTGATCGACTAAAAAAATCTTAGTTTACTAAAACTAAAATTAACTTTTATTCGACTGATAGACTTAGAGGGGGCAGTCCTCATATCTAAACTGTGCGTTACAATACCCATACTACCATACTATTTAGCCTGTCAGAAAAATAATTAGTATGTCCCAATACATATGATGATAATGCAGTATGTCCTACTGCCTCCAGACACATGCAAGCCATCATACTTTGCCTCTTCTCACCCACAATCCTCTGCACAGTGTACAGTATATGAGCGAGAGGGTCAAAGTTCAAGCCATGCTATGATGAAGTAACATGTCCAAATTGTATTCATACTGCATGTAACTTTGCAGCTGTAGTATGTAAAAGTATGTGATTTAAAACGCAGCTATAGTAGTTTGCTTCATGTCAACCTCACAAGTCACAACTTCAAGCGTGTTTCTCAGTAGCAGCAGCAGTTCTGTAAGTTTGTAGTGACAAATGCAGAAATGTTTCTCCGAGTGAAAACTACTTTAGTGAAAGGATAAGAGGTTGCCTTGCAGAAACAAAAAGTTACCAGAGGAAAGAGACCTCGCTGACCTGCTCCTAAACTAAGAGAAATGAGATTTTCTGGATAAACCACTTTTTAACCCTGCAAAGTAAAGGTGGCAAAGAAAGGAAATAACCATCTGCAATGCCTCTGGATCATGGTGATCTGATTTGTGTTTGAGAATCCACAGAATCGATAATGTCAAAGAACTTGAGACACCCTGTTAACAAGACTAAAAGGCAACTGGTACAAAGTTTCAGATTTTACATTACATATCACAGCAGAGCTCCAGAGACACACAATTATGCCCTGAGTTTTATTACAAGCTGACTTCAACATGAATCTTTGTGGCGCTACAGTAGCAGTGCATCAGCATGACATCACAAAGGAGGAAGTGTGATCAACACTTGGTCGCTGCGGGCTATTGGAGACAGTGGTGCATGTTCTCTGGCACAGAGCAAACTGTCCCTGGGCAAAGGAGTGGCAGAGGCATAATATGAAATATAATAACAGCATTTCTCTCCAAACGGTTCCAGTTAAGAAGCAAAGCACTTCAAACTTGGAAGTGAACGTGGACTAACTGACTTGCTTTTTAAATATTTATCTTCTACCATATCAGTGTGTGTGTGTGTGTTGAGTGTATTTGTACTGGGAAACAGATGTACAGATGCTGTACATACAGTAGAGCGGAAGGGTTTTGTCATTACAGCGCCATCAAGTGATCAGTCCAACAACATCTCAATCTGTGTTTATTCATGCCCCCTCTGAAACTGCTGAAACCGAGTGACTTGCATTGCAGGTGACCTTAACTTAGGAGGATTTTGTTCATACTGTTAAATTGGATAAATGTCATTTACTGTCTCCTCCTCTCCGCAGTACAGCGAGAAATCTTCACTCACCAAATCAGTTTTTCTGTTTTGTTTAGAATTGAACGTGTATTTTTTACAGTATAAACTTTATCCGCGCCAGTACATGTTTATTTACACAATACATGCTCCCATGGGCAAAATAGCTCCAGATTATTACTTAGTAAACTATATTTGCCGATTCGCAGTCGGACCTTGAAGTTGATTACGCACGGCGCGGTCAGAGAGCCAGGAGAGAGGAGGAAAGGACAACATTTCGCTCCTATTTTTGCCTTCGTTTACATAAATATGATTCTCTTAACACTGTCACGGCTTGTATTAAAGGATGATTCACAGATTCTGCATTGACGTGTGTAAAAAAAGGTACATCCTGTCTTAGAGAATAAGAAAAACGCCTGCGGCAAAATTACTCCATAATGGCGTCTTTCATTAGAAGATCTGGGGCAGCCAGGAAATAGAACAGTTTCACGACAAAACTGACTTCAAAAATATACTTGACGAAAACGATAAAAAGGAAAAGCAGGTTTCAGTAAGTTAAGAGCAAGTTGTACAGCAACAGCGACGCGGAGACGGCGGTGTGTTTCGGATCTGAAACGCGCCAGGAGCGAATTCACACGGTGGACAAGTAGAGTGTTTGCTCGACAAGATCGCAGTCTAATCCGCAGTTCGTTTACAGCACATGTAGCAAAGCCTAGAATATCGTATCCACCCGTATACATTTGTACAGTAACTGAGGAACAATAGCCAGGAAGTGGTTAAATATTTTTTAAAGAACTGTACCGCTCGAATCGCTTGGCACATGCGTAAAAGCTGCTGCGCCTCAATGTCCCAGTCCACCCAGCCTCGGAAATAATAGCAAACCAAATAAATCTCCGCTTACCTGAAACATAGAGAGGCATAAAGTATCTTTTTGTGCACCTTTTCCCTCCGATTTGGCCCACGATCTGCTTCTCTTCCTACACCAGTGAGAAATGCAATAGCTTGGCTAAGGTAGACAGAACAAAATACAGAGAATACTTGCTCCAGGGCTCCGAAACCCCTCAAGGCAAAGATCAGGATACAATTAGCTCATGTCTCTGCCCCAGTCTAAACCAATCTGCAGAATAAAAAACTCCCAGCAAAGGAAGAGATCACAGCAGCAGTGCCTCAGTCTTTGTTGAGTTTATGTTTTTATAAAATCAAATAAAGAAATCTTTTTTTTTTCTGCATTTACAACACCCTCACTCCTCCTGCCTCCAACTTGCCTATTGCCTCCCTCTCGCAGAGAAGCTGATTTTAATCGTTATGATTAGTTTTGATGTAACGTTCCCCCGGGCGATTGCTACAAATGGATGGAGTGTTTCTTTGCCAGGGAGGAAAAGCAGCAGATGATGATAATTATATAGATTGTTGGTGGAGTCCTTTGATTTTCTCCCCCTACCTCTCAAAACATCTAACCTATCTGGTGTGCTCCTTTAACACCATCCACGCTGCATGTGGATCACACAACTTGTTGATTAGCCCTGGAATCAACTTATTAATTTAATGGAATGTGCTTAATGAAATTCTCACTCCTTTGTAGTCTTTTCAGCCTCTTTCCTCCCTTTGGACAACCTCCAAATGACGTAGTTGTATAAATAAGCACTTGCAGCTTGCCTTGCCCCAATCAAGTCTGAATCAGTGCCTGAGGGTGATGTGCGAGCTCATTTCAAATGTTCAACCATGCATGATTTCAGGAAGATTGAGGCACTTCTGAGGCTTTTAGATTTACTTTGGGAATGCAGTCAGCAAAGGAAGTACATGTTTAAAGTCATTCCTTTTGTCAAATCCCTTCATGAGAACATGCATAATTATTCTGTCTGAACCAAAGGGTGCTATTTTATTACCATCTGGACTGAGAATTGACAGTTATTTCTTTACATTCTCAACAGTTATCCCCATTCCCATGCACAGTGGAATAAGGCTGAAACGCCCGCTCTTGCGCCCCCTACTGGTGAGAGCATCAACTTTTTAAACAGCAGCTATGAGAGCAAATCAATTTTGCTCTCATTGCAACATTAAGCAACTTTAGAAGCAGGGGGGGGAAAGTACAGAGAAAACATTAAATTAAAACAAATATTTACAGGGAGAAAACTGAATCCAAGTTCCTTCTAAAGTTCAAGGCACAGTGGAATAAAATGCCACGTCGAGGGACTTGTGACTGATGGATGCAAGGATACAAACAAAAGCTTTTTTTTTTTCTTTTTTTTTCCCCAAATCTCTTCATCAAGAGTTTTTCCTCTCACTGCATCTTTTGTAGATGATAAACAAAATTGCTTTTTGAGACAAGGCCAGCTATCCTTCTCCTATCCGATCCAAGGACCATTAAACTTTCCACTTTTTCGACCAGTATGTCCCACAGGAAAACAAACACAGGATTAAAGTGTTACAACGAAGTTATTTGCCCCAGAGGTTACTGGCTGGCGCACGATGCACCGAGCCCCAACTATCATCCCACACACACATTTTTATGCCATTAGTCTGACAAACTATAGTGAACGGAGAACTCCCCCAGGCCTTAAAATCCCATGCGTTACCCATTTTCCACACAAATGGAGCCCATTCATAATGGGATCCTCTCACTTCAGTATTCAAAATATGCATCAGATGTTGTTGAAGCTAACCAGTGGAGATGTTTGAATACATGTGGTGTTTGATATATAAAAAAAACCCAAAGCCATTGTTCTAATGCCGCTGTGGAAGGGGAGGACTTTCCTTGGATCTGACTGCTACAGCAGCAACAGCAGGCGAACGTTGGCTGGCTGCACCATATTTCAGTGGACAAATTATCCAGATTGGTTGCAGATGTGAGCTTGCCCCAAACAGAAACTGCCTTGCCCGAATGACATCATAGGGATATTAATGCATACACAGGAGAGAGGAACCCTGGAAAACGTATTGTGCCTGCTGGAATTATGACAAACGGACACGCAAAACTCCTCTGTCACAACTTCAACACTTAAAGTAAGATTATACAAGACGTTCTTCATCTTACAAAGGAAAAGTTAATGAGCAACTCTATCCCAGTCCTCACTATTTCCAGCTTCAGCCTAACTTGGTTATGACGGCGGTAATACTTAGGTTTACAACAACAGTTTAAATAGTTACCTCAGGATAAATAAGGATCTAACTGCTAGTGAACTGTAAGTTAATGAGTAAATCTGCATCAAAATGTATAGAGATAATAACTAGTTACTGAGTCAGAAAAGACCGAGGAGTGAATCAGGAGTTTCTTAGAAGTTGATGAGTAATAAATAAGTACTACTTCCCTGATGATCGATAATGATGAGTTACTAAAGAACAGACGAGAATATCCTATATTAAAGAATCATTAAGTAATGATTAGTTAATGAATATCTGTGAATAGATCCTTACTTTTGTGAAGATATGCACAATGGTAAGGAGCTGTCCATCACATACAATAAAGTTTAACATAATAGGCATTTAATAGGAATGTTTATTAATATGGACGGTCCCTGAGAGAATTAACTGAATAGTGGTTCACTAACTAAGCATTATTAAAGGGGCTGTATGCAACATTTAGAAGATTGATATTGTAGTAAACAGTGTAAAGATATTGGCAGTTACTGCTGATACCTCCTTCCCAACCACGGCATTATTGTGAGAAACCTGCCGGTCCCCCCACAGGTTACACTGAGTTGTGTAGTGGGTTTAGGACTGTTTCCGGTGGTGTTAGCAACATTAGCTGCTAGCCACAGTTTCAGCCATCCGCCATGTTGAGAGCCGTGTGCAGGCAATCGATAAGCTCTGATATCTGTGTTTAGACACTTTGGATACTGAAAATAGTTTATTTATAAGAAGTTGATTAAAAGTCATTAATGGTTTTCTAGCAGTTAGTTTCTCATTTGTTCCTTGGTAGCTAATCAGAATTTGTGTACCTTATTGTAAAGTGTGACCTTTGACCTTTATTTTTTTTTAATTCATGCTTTTGTTACACAGTATTTTAGCTTTATCCTGTACATGTCACCAAAGTGGCTGCTGTTTTGCAAAAGTTACATAATTTCGATTCAAGCTTTAATTTGACCAATTTAAACGCTGTGAGGAAGACCCTGTTTTATCGTTACTAATTTACAATTACAAAAATTACATAGACCAGACTTTATAGCAACAGAATACATGTTTTGATATCTTGGAGCAAAGATTATTTTTCGGCTCTTTATGGCATTCATTTTAAATGGTGTTGCTTAACCATGTGAACACCTTCACTGACCTTCGTGGTCCTCACAAACCAGTGAGCATGGACTGTAAGATAGATGTTGGTTTCGCCTCAGACCACGCTAATAACTGCTGCTATACTCGCCACACCCCTCTAATGGCCTGTGGTTATGTAAGGGAGTGGGATGGATAAGGGAAAGTGCTGAAGCTGCTCCAGAGCCTGACTCAATCTGCCCTGCAGGGTTGCGCAGTTTTAGGCCAGAACTGCTCATCAAATATTATCTTTGGCACAATGAAGTTTAGCTCTGGAGAATGATTCTGTTGCTACAATGTAGTCTAAGACATGCCATCAAATGTGGCATTGGAAGGCTAAATATTAACAATGGTAATTATGTGACAGAAGAGCTTCTTTGTTAAGTAAGTAGTAGCAAATATGCGTGCCAACGTATCACTGTGCACTATAGCTGTGTCTTTTGTTCAGGCTCTACTCCAGAGACTGTGCAAACTGTGTGGAGCTGTGCATGTACATGTCTCTGACTCACTGGTACAATGGGGTGATTACAGCTTGCAAAACAAGCATAGTACACACATCAGACTCTGTTCTGCTCATGAAATACTTTCTCTGGTTCACAAAAGTGATCCTTAATCCAGATTTTACATTGACAGGTTACTTTTTTTCTGTAACTTAGAAAAGATGAGGATTCCCAATATATGAGATGACTTCCCAGTTAGCCCCAAATCCACCCGTCCCACCCACAGTGGACAGAGGAGTCAGTGCCACCACTATGAGGGGAAGAGAGACAAGAGGAGGGGGCTGCTTGGGTAACGCTGGGAGGCTCTAATAAAATGTAATCCTATTATATGGTTCCCACTAGAGGGCAACAATAATAAAGGTTTCCCTAATAACACGAGCAGACCAAACCCAAATGGAAAACAGCTCCTCCGGTCAAGTCCCACACTTGTACATATATCCTCTCATTAACCCAATTGCTGTTGGGCCACATTACACCGACAGGCCTTCGAGATTTAGCCATGATGGCGAGGCAAGAGTTAAGTCAAACAAATGTGTTTCATCAAACTGCAGTTTGGGCTTCTCTGCATAAAGGAATTGAAGAGGGGGGGAGGAGTGAGGGAATGTGTGCGGGTGGGAAGTTTGAAGCAGAGCCCCGAGGAAACCAATCAGAACTTCTCCACCCGCCCTTCCTGTGTCAAAGCCACCGGGGTCTCAGGTGTGCGTTACATGAGCTAATACCTCCCAAACTTGATTGTTTGTGTTTGAGTAATCAGAGTTTTGCAAATTACAATTTTGGAAATGATAGTCCTATCATTGGTAAACAACATCACAGTACAGTAGGGGAGCATCACTAACAAGGAAAGACCTGGATAGCTTAGTAAATGATGATGAGGTTTAATTCTTCCTCGTGGGCCAAAATAAATGAAATATTTCTGAGTAAAAGTTACAAAAAAAAGTGGCTTTTGATCAGATCAGCTTCTTTACGAATAAACTCTTTTTGCAGGAACAGTGGAAGTGACTTTGTTTGACTAATATTAACAAGAAATCTTCCGACTGGAAAAAAGACATAAACACAAACTCTCATATTTATATGATTTGATAATGTAATGAATGAGTTATTCGGCTTCCTTGCTATCTTGCATAAATGCAGTGAAATATTTATCATAAGTGACAAGGTGAGTGAGAATATCAATCATATTCTCAAGACAGCTTGAGTTATTAAGTGAGCCAATGTAACAGTATTACAAAACCCAGAATAACAAAGTTATTTATCTCTCTCTCTCTCTGTATGTGTGTACGTGTGTGTGTCTGTGTTTATGTGTCTGACAGCATCAGACAGAGAGAGAGAGTGTCGCATGCCTTCCTGTTCCTGTACCACCCTCCAACCCCAGAGCCGCAGACTCAAGGCAGTTTCCAGAATCAAACAATTTCACGCAGCTACTGGAGGAGGAAATGAACTGAGCCCAGAGCAATAATAAAATTATACAAATGTTATTACAGACTCGCCTGCTACTGTCCTACTTTAATTCAAATTTGGGCACTCCAGGCAGTGCTGGTGGCAGAGACCTTCCTGAATAAATCAACATTAGCTTACGTCTAAATTATTAAGGAAGTGGGAGACTTTCTTGTTTATAGTATGAATTATTAAACAAGTGTTTAACGCTGTTTTTCTTCATGAATCCCCAAATATTAATTGCTAATGATCTTTAAGGTGTGTGTTTTATCTTTTTGCCCCTTCTGTTGTATGCTGGGAATTGAAAATCTGAATTTTCAAGTCGCAAGAAATCTGCCTGTTCTCAGTTAGATAAGATGCACTTTGAGATATACTTTGCTGGCATCTGTATGATGTGCAAATGAAGCCCTAGTTATAACAATATTCCCATCATATAGGCATTGTTGGTATTTGCAATTACTGTGAATGTAAATGAATGAATTATGGAGGCAGCCACTGTGAAGGCTATCCACGCGTTATCAGTTTTTGCTCAACATCTCGCTGATAAGCAGTGATGTTAACAAACAGACAGCTGAAAAAGCGTCGGTCTCTCGTGCGCTGTCACTTTTTATTTGCCTTTTCCTAATTGAGGTGTCTGCTGCACGCCTTCAGAAGTTTGTCAACACACGGAGAGGACATTTTTGTAATGACATTTTGGGATTTGATTGGCAGTTTACAGCATTGGCTCATTTATGCAAGAGCACGAAAAGGAGTTTTGACAATATTTTTGCTCTGTATGCACACATATACTTACTCTCCATCACCAATATGAAATTCTAACAAAAATGTTCAATCCAACAGGGACTTCTCTCCTCACCTGTCTCCCCCCCTATGTAATCTCCAGATGAGCAAAGGCCAATAAATCAAAACTGAGTCAGCCCATTCCCCGTCGTCTGTCCCAAGAGGAAACAGTCAATGCATGAAACATCAGATTTATGTACTCATTTATTTTGGCTATAAAGATGATTAAAGGGAGCTGAGAGGGTGCTGGCCTCGAGCCACTGAAGCCTTAAGGGATACAGGCGGCGTGCCTGCAGGTAAAGGATAGAGCTGCCGAGAAAACCATGATGTCCATTTTCAACTCCAGTAGGCCTTGAAGAACAGCATTCATTAACATCAACAATCTCACACGACTGGTTTTTAAAACCTGTGGCAACTGACTGCAACCCTTTTATACAGAGAAGTATTCAGAATGCGGCGGCTTAGGTGGAAATAAGAATCTCACAAAATTGGAAAAATGCTAAGAATACCAAGGTTGGAAAAGGAAAAAAAAAGTATTTCAGTATGAGCTACTGTTTGAGTACTGGGCTCCTGTTGTAAGGCTTTGCAGAACTTAATCCTCCTGTGTAGTTCTGAATTAATGGCCTGGACCAATTTCAAATGAAATGTGGCTCAGACTTATGAATAAAACTGACTTGTGTCTACCCACGTTTGCAGTGTAACCTGTACATCCAAGGCTCGTGGGTGCCCTCCCCTGGAGAAATACAAATGGGAGCGTTATCACACAGCAGGTGATTCCGATTGTGGCCAGTAGGTGATGCTGTTGTCACATATGAAGATGGGGAGAAGGGTGAAATGGGGCGAGTTAGTCCATGTAGGAGTGAAAACAATTTTGATTTAGTGTCTGAATTATACCGGCTTTCTCGCCTTGCAAACGCAATATAGTTGCACCATGTAGACAACTTCAGTTGATGCAGCGGGATCAGTGGAGCTGATCATTTCCTCCAGATTACAGAAAAAGATTGAATTGCACCTGTTCTTTTAGAAAAGGAAATAAAGTGCAGACATAACAGATCACCTCTATTTCGTACCACAAAGTGGTATCATTTCCTCTGCTCTCTGCTGATGGAATGAGATTACATGAAGCTATTCTCAGAGATTTAACTCACAAGGAACACACATCCTGGACATTTATCTGGCCATAGGGAGACATAATCTAAAGGTAGATGAGTCAATCCATCATTGATCTGAACCCTTCCTCACTCCAGTGCTCAGATCCTACTGCCAGGAACAAATAGATGGCTTATGATGAGGAGGAGGAAGTAGGTGTAGAGGTGCAGGATTTGAAAAAAAATATCTAATTGCGATCATTTTGAGTGATATAGCAATTGAGATTGGAGGGTATGATCATTGTTGCATTATTTTTAATATATTAAAATGATCATGGTATGTGTTTTTGTGAGGATCTGTAACAAACAAAGACTGTAGAAAAAGATTTGTAGATCAGAACATCTTGCAAAATGAATATTGCACCAGTCTATATTGAGATTTTTTTTTATAAATTATGCAGTACTTTGTTGCTATGTTGGTTTTTGCATCTTTTCTGCTTGTATTTTGAAAAACATAACATAAGGTAAAAATTCATCCTTGATAATGACTTAGAAATAAAAAAAAACTTTATTATTACAACTTTTACATCTTGTAGCACTTTGAGTTTGTGAGCAAAAACACAGACAGAGTAAAATGCAAAATCATGACAACAGGTCAGCCAAATACCTCATCAATAAGTTAAGAACTTGAGTATGAAATACAGTGAATCGTACAGAGAAAAAAGAAATATTACAATAAAATCTAGATCTATAAAATAAAAACATCTACTGTCAGTATCACGATTTCTATCAAATAGGAAAAAAATGATATCATTATGTAGTAATAGACACAATAAACAAGAGGAAATAGACTTTTACAGAAACAGAGTTGCCATAAGCATGACCTGGTTGTTTCCCTGACTAATGCACTGAAAATAGAGAGCACTGTAATACAACTCTGATAATAAAGCTTGTCAGGGCTGCCTTACATTGCTTGGAACCTGTAATGTGCTTAATGATTACAAGGAACATTTCTGCAGTTGTTACATATACAGTACATGGACCAAATGTGACACTAATCCAAAAATAACAAGCCTGCATTTTCTTCTTCATTTCTCCAATTCAGCGTGATGACCCCCCATAATTGGTTGACCCCACACATATTTCCCTAACACAATGTATTGCGGGATGTCGTTCTGCAGCGTGCAATGTGCGCCGCATGCCAACACTGCTACAAAATCGTTGAAGCGGGGCCTCAGGAGGAGTATTGAACAGGTTGTAGATGTTTGTGGGATTGAGCCATAACATCATATTAGCTTTATGACAATGAGAGTAATTCAGCCTTGCTGTGAAGCCTCGTGGACAGAAATTACATTCTGCTTTGGAGAGGGGACAACCTCAAGATGAATACTCCAAAGTTTTGATTGTCATTCTGCTCTACAGATTGGTCTCCATTTCCAGTGCACGTGATAGTCATACTGAAGACAGCACTTCTCCCGTCGAGTCCGGGAAAGGATCCTTTTTCTCGGCTTTCTCCAGATCGATGGTGTGGATGAATCCCTGCTTGATGGCAATGTCTTCTGCCTCCACCTCCCTGTATTTCCCTGATGGATCTTTCTGGAAGACGTGCTTCAGCCTCTTCCTCATCTCAGGGTCAGGGCAGTATAGGTACTCATAGAGGCCAGCAGCAAGGATGGCGCCCAGCATGGGACCCACCCAGTACACCTACCATAAAAAGCAGAGCAAACAGCTTAATTAGTCAGCAGGTTAATGAGTTCCCATGAGAGATGAGACAACTGATGTCTCTGATGAGAGAGCAGTGGACAACTGAAACAAAGTGTCCTGTTGAGTTAGGCTACAGTTGTGGCTGTTGTCATGAACTGTTTCTTATTTATACCAATACAAATGCAATCTAATCTAAAAGCCATCTTGACATTTGTTGTTTGAGCAGTGACCTCCAGTGGCTGCCTAATGATGACGCAAAGCAGGAAGTGAGGCACAGATTAAAAGCAGAGAAAGTCCCTTTAGAGTTGGCTGTTGTTCATGTCACCTGTTAAACCAAAAGCTAACGCTGCTATTTTAAGTTAATTTAATTAACTATAAATTACTGTCGTACGCAGATATTTAAAATTCTACGTCCATGTAGTTTTGGGGCTAGAACGTAATAACGTATAAAAACAGAATGCAATCATTTGTGAATCCTTTGCTACTTATATACAATTAAAAACTGCACACAAAGACAGAATATTAACAAAAAGATCAACTTTAAAAAAAAATCTTGACCTGAAAAGTAACTTAAGCTGTCAGCTAAATGTAGTAGAGTAAAAAATACAATATTTGCCCCTAAAATTTGTGGAAATACTCAAGTAAATTCCACCGCTGGTAAACATACACTTTATGTTTTTATGTTTTTGGAACCAGGGTTGTAGTTCTGTCCTTGTGTTTCAAGCAGTGATCATGTGACTGTTTCACAACGTTAAATGAAACAGTCACATTTGTAAGAACATGAATCACTGTGCATTCGTTTCCACAAGATATCCTGGGCCTGTAATGAGGATACTCTGGCAGATTGGGCAAAGAGGGTCAACCCTAATCAGAGGCAGGTAGATCAGTGTCTGCTGCAGTTGCCTCCGAGAGAGGACACTTCTGAATATGACACCCGCCACAGTGACAGTTACTGACAGTGTTATACCCAAGCACATCACCCAAGACACACACACGCTCACAACATTGACACCCTGCTGTCTGCAAATAGCTCAGTGGAAATAATTGCCAGGATACAGAAATTCAGTGCTAATGCCATTTTACACCTTTTCAGTGACATCTCATTATGCAGCTGCAGGATAAAATGCTAGAAATATGTGATTCTTTGTTACTTCTTTTGTTGCAAGAAGTCAGAAATCCATATATGACCATATATGAGATTTTAAACCACCTTACAAAGTTTATTTTTGCATTTCCTCATATAAGTGAAAGACTATTCTTTGATTGTATTTTTAGGTGACAGCTGTTTTTACAATCTTGGCTCTGGGGCTGAAAACGCGACCTTACCAGGTTTCAAGCTGGCATCGGCACATCGTTAGGAACTGCAGATGATTTCAGAGCACTTTGACACTGAACAATAACACAACATTTATGATACTAGATCGTAAATACTCAGTCATACTGACCCAGACACTATGAAAAGGTAACTGGGTAATATTTTTGTCACACAAACTCCTGGAAGAAAGATTATCCTGTGAGGGAAGTATCTCTTACCCAGTGGTTCTCAAAGTTAAGTGTGACCAGCGCAGGCCCAAAGGATCGAGCAGGGTTCATGCTGGCTCCTGTATAAGGGATCTGAAAGACATAAAACGGCAATGTTTTCAATCTAAAAGATAAAACGTGTGCATATTTGCCATTTTAGACATAATACTGACTTACTTTGACTTCACAACGTGTCTTATACCGCAAAATCTACCCAATGCAGGTCATAATGTGCAGTATGTATATATGCATTTGATAAACAGGCCCAGGGAGAAATGCGTTGAGCAGTGGAAGCGATAACATCCATTTCCCTGTGCATTCATTTGCTCTGCAGGGTTCAGGGAGCCCCCAGAGATTGGTTGCTATGCGATGGCAGCCTCCAATAAAGATGTGCACGTGGGTGTGAATCAGTGAGAAGCGTACAATATCACACATTGAAGAATAGATGCTTTGATGCACCTGCTCTTTCTCAAGAAGCATCCAGCTCTCAGTGCATGTTAAAGGGGTTTGCACTTGGAACTCGTCTTGTTCTACAATTCTTTCATGCCGGGTGTTGAATTTGATGAGATCTGGGGATGCATTTCTTAGATGGGGTTGCAGAGGATTTCTAAGTTTCCTGTATTATAATTTTTAATACAATTACTTGAATTTTAATTTTGTGAAATACTTCTCTGCCATCTAGTTGGCCACACTCTTGCTGGAGTCATAAAACTTTGGAGCATAACAGAGTGAGACGCCAAACGTACTTGATAATCCCTGCTATAAATATTCTCTTAACCTTCTTACCCCAACTGTCATTTCACATCTCATATCTATTTCACATCAACTCACAGAAAGTACTTACAGCAAATAAGTGACCAATGGCTACAGCAAAGCCGATGGCGAGGCCAGCAGAGCCTCCGAGGTCTGTGCGTTTGGGGTCACAGGTGGCGAACACCGTGAAGACCAGCTCGAATGTGATAAGGAGCTCCACAAGAAGGCCATGTCCTAATGAGATGTCGGAGTTCACCTTGGAAACACAGGATTTTCTGAATGAACTTTAGAAAATACATCATGCACACAAGTACAAATAAATATGGTCAGCGTCTTACCGTGGTCACACCAAAGGAGCCTCTAAAAGCAGCAGGTGTGACTAAGTAGAGGATCCCAGCTCCTGTAATAGCTCCCAGGCACTGAGCCACCACATAGAACAATGCCTTCGCCAGGCTCAGCTTTCTAGTTACAACCATCGCTGCTGTGACTGCCGGGTTAATGTGTCCGCCACTGATGTGGCCAAAACATTGCACCATAGTGGCGATGCTCAGGCCAAAGCACAGGGAGATAAGGACTAGGTCAGCTGGGGGAGGCTTCTCCTGCTCTGCAGCCCAGTTGATGGTGGAGCCCAGACCGAGAAGGACAAAGATGAGAGTAGCCAGGTATTCTCCAGACACAGACCTCCAGAAGTCCTTGGTCCAGATCCCTTTAAATGCCACCATTATGCTCTGACAGTTACACCAGGACAGGAACCTCCTGGCAAAAAGAATAATGAGCAAAATGATTAGCCTACTTATGTATTCCTGGTGTGTGAATGTGGCTGGAAATGTACTGAACCCTATCAGCATGGCCGCCTCTGGGCACAACATTTATAACTCCACTAGGGATTTAAGCCAGTGACTTTCCATCACAAAACGCCATACAGAGCATTCTTTAAACATTGTGTACAGGAGCAAATGATCACACTTTGAGTCAAAGCACACAGTGTCTAATTGCTGTCACTTAATGAACTTTAAACTGAAAAAACGACATTTTTTGACCAGTATGCTTAAAAGAACATGATTTACATGAGTTAAAGCATCTGTTAGGTACTTAACATTCAGAATAAATTAAAATGAAATATCAGCAAACATCAAAGGAAACTAAGTTGCACTGATAACTTCAGTCATTTCTTCTCCTAGGTCAAAAGTCTAAAACTTACCGAATTCGATATCGTATTCTCCCTCTCTCTGTCCTCGTTGTGTCTGATGTGTTTTCATTCATAAGTCCTGGTGAGTTATTCAACCAGCAGGGACATGTCTCCCTTCATCACATGTAAAAGTTGAAATGGCTGTGTGACCCTGTGGTACTTACAGGAGAGCAGCAGGCTGTCTGAGAGCAGGAGTGCAGCAGAGAGCAGGTCTGTCAGACGAACATGATCCACACATTGTGCCCCGGGATTGCATCCAGCAGCTTTATTAAGTTACTAGCTGGGCATCACCTCACGGGAATTAAACAGCCTGCACAGGGGGAGGAGTCAGGAGATTTGCTTGCTGTGCAAACAGTTGCTCTGTTGCACAAAGTGCGACCGCACAGTGACTCAGTCAGCCTCAGCATCTTAAGTCATATCAGAGCTTTGAAAACATGCTGGGGTTTGCACAATAATAACAAAATCAATGCAGAACTCTGCAGCAAATGGATATTTTGTTAACATTACAACTTGGTCTAATTAAAAATGTATGACCAAACTATGGTCCTTTTCTATTGTATAAAATATTACTGTGATATGATGGAGTATGCAACCTATATGGTAAAATTCAGTTGTAACAAATACATTAACTTGCACATACTTGAAACTTACTTAAGTATTTATTTTATTTATTTCAAAAGCTAAACATAAATAAAGATTCATTATCATGACAATGAAATGTTATTCAAGCTCAACTACTTGCAAAACTAAAATGTTACTGACACATTCATTCAACTTATCACCATCTAATAATAACTATGCAATAATATTTTATATATTACAACATAAACCTCTGAAAGTGCCATGCTAAATGACAAGTACTTCTACTTTCAACACTTTACATTTTGTTGTTAATACTTTTGTACTTCTATGACTGCAGGACTTTTACTTGTAATTTTCAAAATGCATGCAGTGTTGTTACTTTTAGTGAAATAAACTACTAGTAAAAATATACTCTAGCACACATCATACGTAGTGTTTTTGGTAGTGTTTTGTTTTTGTTCTTTTGGGAAGCCAGTATAACAAGGGCAGATATAATAGCTATAATAAAATAAGTACCTTGATTTGTCCTTTTGATTTAACCTCACCTCATAGTTGAAAAAAGGCCAACGGCCTTGTTATTGTGTAACAGGTCGGCTCTGAGGATTAAAGTCAACAAAGTCCTGGTTTACCATCCAGGGTTAGAGGATGTGTAACAGCCCTGAAAAACCATAAACCGTAAGTTTATGTCTGTGTTGAGAAATAGCCAAATAAAATTCCACATTTCTGTTTTATCTGGATCAAGTGGTTTGCACATTAGCAAACACACGCACACACGTTGTTTTCCTTCATCATTTGTTCCATGATAAGCCTCCAGGAGGACGTGGCTAATTTTGTATGAACGGAAAGATAAACATGTTATCTTTACGGTGATCAAATATTATCCTTATAGAATGAGTAAAGAAATCATTGTTAGAAAAGATCCCCCTCACCTTTTTAACATGACAATCCTTTGGGGGGTTTCTGTGACCTCCATATAATTTATGAATGAATATATTGTGTACACTGTAACCTTAAGAGTGTTTTGTTTACAAAAATTGCTAAAATTTTCTGGACTTCTTTAAAAACATTATCCACCCATATTTCCTACTTTTACTCAAGGTGAAGTCAAGGCTCTAACAAGAAGAAACTGCTAAAGTGCCAAAGGCAGCAAACATACAGTAACTGTAGCTTTAGCAGTACTGCTGCCTATTTTGGGGGCCCTTCTTCTATAGATATTCAGGAAATACGCATTTGAAAAGTGATGTGCCTTGTAATGTTAGAAATGCCCAATGAATTTGAGGCCATGAAGCTCACAAAATCATAACACACTTGCCTCCCTCCTGTATCTGAAGGGGAAAAAATCTCCAGCTTCTTCTGGAAAAAAATGTCAAAAGTGTGAGAGCTGCCAAACTAAAGCTATTTTGGGTGGAGACATTTTTTTTTCTCTCTGTCTTTTATACTTCCATCTATTTCACCTCACTAACTGGATCACGACTTTTACTCCCAGCCAACAAAAGTCAATAAACCTTTAGAAGCCGGGTTCTAAGAAGTGTGCATTCACTATTAATAATGTTACAATGAGCAAAAGTGGAAAATCTACAGATACTAAGGTTTTATCTTATGACAGGTAACTTTGAACTGGAATACATATTAAATGGTTATTCAGACAGAAATGTCACTCATGGCATTTTCCCAGAGGTTTGTCATTTCTATGATTGCATGACAGTTGAACATTTACATCATCACTGATAAGTAAGTCATCATTTCTTCCAAAAATCAAATCTGTTGTATCACTATGGTCTGGCTTCTCTTTCATATCAGCAATTAATGAATCATAGGTGCAGAAACCTTAAAAAATATATTGTTACAGTGTAACAATATTTTGTCCTGTCTTAGTACTGAGGCAAAAAAAAACAAAACAGAAAAACACCATGTATCTGGTGAACCTTGTTATTCTGAAAAAAAAAGAAGAAATTTCTGGGTATTTGTCTGACAAGTAGATTCTTTGAAAGTTTGAGTCGTTGTTTTTCAGCAAAACATAAAGCAATAAAACAATACAAACTGAACCCTCAGTGGACATGCTGAGTGTTTATTATTTTTGGCTGCTTGCTTTGATAAAACATCACTGCAGCTATCATCAGCTTGTTATGGCTGCAAAACAGTGGCTTTATGACGTAAGATAAGCATATTTCATACATGGAGTGAGTTGAGCATGTTATGTATTAGTTAAGTGTGATATGTAAGAAAACTTGCACACAGGTTTAAACTTGGTTACACACTGTCCTGTGCATGTTTAACACATCTATCTACCCCGACCTGCTCCCATAAATGGAAACATCTACCTCGGTGTCCTTTCTAAACTACATGCTTGTGGCACTGAGAGAATGAATTTTTATATAAAAGTCAGTGACCCAGGAGGCTCATGTACAATGATTCACAAACACAACACATGCTTATTTTGTGTGACCAGACCTAATGATGCATTCAGTGGCCGTGTAAGTGACCTTGCTCTGGAAGTGCATTCCCTGGAGTTTTTTTTATGCGTTAATGTTTCATGTGTTAATATTTGCCTTCAAAATCCTTCATGCTCCTTCAGGCCAACACAAACGTTGTGTTCACCACCAAGAAGGTCAACAGGAAGGGTGAAGGTGATTTTAGACATAGAGATATTATAAGGCCCAATAGACTAGAAAATATTAAAGTCATTAAGTTGACACTAGAAACTGCAAATAGACCTATTTCCTTTCTCTGTCCTGTCTGTATTACTCCTGAAGTAAATCCAATACTAATGTCATCCCTCCATGTGAGCACGAAAATAGCACACGTGCTCACATATCGCACACACATGCTATTACATGTAAAACCCGAACTACATATTTAAAATAAATGACTGACTTGTGTGAATGATTGATCGTGCAGCAATGCAGTTGGTTGCTTCCTAACCTTTGCTCTGGATACTTCACCTACTCGATTGGGGTTGTGCATAAAGGTGGTAGACGGACACTTCTAGAATATCACCATGAGAGGTCTTGCAAGGATATCACCCATGCATACTGCAAACAACTGTGCATCTCTGTTTTGGAGTACTGATTCGTCCTGAGATAGGAGTGACACACTCGTCATTCAAATAAGAGATTGTGGAGGTAAAGACGTTTCCTGGAAAAAGGAGGAAGATATATTGTCTTCACTCTTGTTTCCTCTTGCACCCAGTTAAAAGCAACACAGTTGTCATTAAAGGAGGATCTCCTTTTTACCCTTAATAAAAAGGCACCTCGATAAATTAGCCACTTTAGTGGGCAATTTAAAGTGATAATCTTTAGGATTTTCATTTAAATAAATGTCTGTTAAGTCACTATTGCCAAATGAGGTCACACAATGGTGACTGGATTGAATTAAGTTTAATTGAAGCTGAGTTAAGAGAATTAAAACATCAGTAGCATTGATAAGACAGCAAACAGTAGCATCTAGTATCATTAGATACCATTAGATACAACCTGCCCTGTATGCATATTTTGACAATTATGCATGCGATACAGTTTTATTTACAATGGTAAATATGGCCACCAGGCTTGCTCATTTTACACTGAAATTTAAATCTGCACACTATACAAATGAATTAATGAATATTAACAAGCTACATAAATCGTTATAAAACAGTTTCGCAGTATCACGCGGAGTTCTTTTCCTTTATCCTGTTTCTATAGCTCCTCCAGGCGTCACACACATCAGAGGAGTCCCTTCTTTATTAATTAAAAGCTTGCCTTAATTCTCCAGATTTGCATGCATTTAAATTACAGTTGAGTCAATTAATGTTTGTTGATACAGTGTGAGCACTGTTTGATTAGAGAGCTGTCCTCTAGATGAGGCTTCTTGGTTTCAAGTAAAGTGATTTGTTAAAACAGAATTCTTAAAGTGTGCAAGAGTAATTAGTTAATGTGGCTCGTCTCGTCTTTTCTGCTGCAAAAGTTTTAGTTAATGCTTGACAACAAATGCATTCAAGTAAAGTGGAGATCAAGAATCAACTTGCTACTGTGGAAATACATCAGTGCATCGGTTCTTCTTACATACAATTAAACCACTGAAATATAAAAAACATGACAAATGATCAAACAAAACCATTTATTCATACCTAGACATTTTTCCCTATAATCAATTCAAGCTTTATCCCTGAGGATTTACCAAAGGCAACATGAGCGGACTGTCTCTGGTGACAAACATGTTTTCCTTGCTGAGTATCACCGCCATGCTTCGTTAGACACAAGCTAGCGCCTTTGTTAGCGCAGCACCATGCCAAGTTTTCTACATGCCACAGTGAGGAGAATCCCAACATTGTTATATCATCTATAGGCCTGACAGGGAGCCAAATCAGTGACCTCCTCTTGAAAGACAGGACACGTTAATGCTTTGATTTTTATTGAAGTAAATGAACCAAATGGAAGCAATCTGCCCATGAAAGCTCATTTAACCTTTGGCACAGAGAGAAAAACAAGCTGCTAACTGTAAGATCTGGTAATCATGCAGTCATGCAAGAGGATGGCACGGCTAGTGTGTGCATACATCCGGCATACATGCGATCAGAGCGTTTTTCCAGGAATTATGAGAGGATTTTTTTTTTCCCAACAAGGCACAAGGCGAAAACTTCTAGCAAATAAACTACAAAAGCTGCATCTTCACTCAGATCCAGCTACAAAAACATATAATATATTTGTTTTAATGTTGGTTTCAGGGTCAAGCTCTTATCATCAGATTTTAAATGCTGGCTTTGATTTTGTCATTTCCGCCACATCTGTCACCAACAGGCCCCAACACACCTGTGATTGAATACAGTAGTTACATGTTGTAACTCTAGTTCTATGATCACCAGTGAAGCCTTTTAATGACTTACTCTCTAATTTCGTTACAGCCACTCCAGATTTAAAGGATGTGAAGCAGGGTTGTTGCTGCACTTTTACAGCTGCAGAACCATTGGGCTAAATGGGATCACAATACAGCCACAGGCAATGTAGAAGTGCATGGATTTATAGCCCATAGAGCCCCATTACCGGCCTCAACTTTGATCATCAAACTTCAGATACTGTATTTATCATTCTGTTTGTGGCCTGATGTGATCTGAAAGTCTGTTTCTGATTTCTGACTGCAAACAAAAGTAAGGTATCAAGATTTCACTTTTTCATGTCCTGTCTAGAGGCTGGATTTAAGCTGCAATATCAACGTCAATGAGCAGCAGGGCAGAGGAGTCTTGTTTTAAACTTGTGTAACTGTTAAAAGGTTAGGTTTTGTGTAATAGTAATAGTATCAAGACAATTTCTTCAGTAATCTCTAGGAACACAGAATCTGTGGGCAACAGGACACGATTTGGTGTTTGAAGTTTCTGACTTTCATTTGAAGTCCAGGAAATAGCTACTGGCGTTGTCTGAAGACAATGGAGCTCTTGTAGACAATACAATGTATGTATTGTATGTATTACTCTCTATCATGGTATATCACTCTGACAACATTATCTCTAACTGCTTATCCCATTCAGGGTTGTTTTGCTGGAACAAAAAATATGCTGGCAAAAACAAAAATATGCCCATATCCAACCATGGATTGATTTTTGATTCAGCTATATCTATCATTGAAATAATAATAATCAACCAACTAAATCTCAATAGCAGGTCATTCATTAGTCCAAACATGATCTTGCAGCCTTATTATAAAAACTGCAGCCCAAAATTAATTTCCAGTAGATTTTCTGAACAACTGTGATGCAATTCATGACCTTTTAATGACTCAACTCACTGCAACAATGTAATCTTTAAAATGCAGTAAGCTGTCATTGCTCTGCTCACTCTTTTTTTTCTTAGGCTATAAACTTCACATTGGAGGCATCACTGCATTATGTTGCTGCTGTAATATTTAATCAGCCCCGCCCTCAGGCCCTGACTCTAGTTTTCCTGAGGGGGAAGGTTTTTGTGATTCCCAATCTCCCTGTGTGCAGCCTCGAGTACCGTATACGCTGCAGGGCGTGATGACACAGAGTCTAAAATGCTAAACATTAACTGCATACGCTCAGTTCTCACATATCAATAAAACTTTTCCCTGAGAGTCAGCCGACCAAAATGTAATTAGTTCCAGTAGCTGGCAGTCTGAGCAAATCCTATGGTCTGATAAACACACACGCACACTTTCTCTTTCTTTCACTCTCCCTGTCTGTCTCTCAGAAGCACTCAGAAGACCTTGAGATTATAGTGCTGTTGGACAAAAACAACTTGACAAGATCCCAATGTTTGCTGCTGTGGGGAGAGGGCACATTCCATGTAAGCTTCATTACTCCTATTCAATCATCCAGAGAGTATACTCAGATTTTCTACTTGGCCTAACTTGAGCAAAAGGCATCTTTGCTGTGGATAAATATAGAGCTAAAAAACAATGTATCTTTCTTTTTCTTTGATTTAAGCCATTTTTTCTTTACCTTAAAAAATGGCTAGTTTTTATTGGACCATACATGAAGATATCATGCCTTAAAAAGGTTTCTTCATGGGTCAGCGACACACTTAGCACCAGTGTGGTTAGCCCATTAAAAATATTTTGTATGGTTGAATTTGACCTGGCAGCGTGAGGTGGCAGCTCCTTTGAGCGAGAGCACCCACCTTTGCCTTCCTTTACTCAGCTAGCGAGTCCCCCTCTAGTGGAGAATCCTGGTCCTAAACCATGCTGCCATTCAATGCCACTTAATGCTGCGCAGATGGGGAACAGTGTGACCATTGTGCTGCTTGATAGGGGCGGCCATCGCAGGGTTTTGAAGAGGCTCATCCTAATTTACAGAGCATTAACATGCAAACTGTATGTGCACAGATGCAACCATTGATGGTGAAGGGGGCTCAGTTTGTAATCCCGTACAGAGAACAGAAAACTATTGTTGTCTGTCCGGCATCGCTGTAGTCCTGCAGTCTCCACCGTGTTCCTGATATGCAGGGCAGGGAATGTTTCGGCTTGATACCAAATTACAGGAAATGTTCCTGAATATGCATCATAAAGGCATCATCAAAAAAAATTATGATAAGATATTATGATATTCACCCAACAGATAACCTGTCCTGGATCACACGTCACAGTCAAGCCATGTGACAATACCTCATGTCATGAGGGGCCTTTATGGGAAAATCGCATCATCTTCAGCATAAGTCATCACCTGCTGGGGATTTAGTTTTAAGACCCCATTTCTCTCTCTTTCCCCCTCTGTCTCAGTGTCTGTCTCACTCATTAATTTTGACTTCAAAGAGATTCAGCGACTCGATAAGAAATCTCCACTGCTGATACGGTTGTAGAGCTGCAGAAAAAAATAAAATAAATGTATGTTAACATTAAGGCAACAAATGGAGGGCTCCGAATATACAAAAAACAACAACAACACAATCGGCGCTCCAACACAGCAACATTTCAGCTTGATCAGTCAGCTGGAAAATGGCAAACAAGTAGCTGGACTCTCTCTCTCTAACAAACACATTTTCACACCGAGTTTCACCCCTCTCTCTGTGTTGCATATTTTACAAGATGTGACAAACACGCACAGTCGCATTTTAAGTTTTTAATACCCTGTCAGACAGACTTTCATTGCAGAGTCATTTTCAACTGAAGGATGAGCTGTCTACCTCGGTATGTCTTCATTTCAGTCCACTTGTGAACAGAGAGTGCCATTTGGGCCCCTGCTCTTCCTGTTAAAAAAAGTCTTGCCAAGCTTTCCCTGTTCTCTCAAGACCAGTTTGTGATCCACTGCTCAGTGAGCAAAGATCATAAATATCTGGCTTTCACAGCAACTAAACACTGTTAAGTGATTTTGTCTACGTCTTTCCCTTTTTTTTTGGTTTCAGCAGAGGGCAGGCAGGGGCATTAGAGAGGAACAAATTGTTCTGTGTTGTGGGAGGGCCAGCGTGAGTAAATACTGATACTATAGTTTCCAGGGCTTTCAGACAGCAGCCACAGACAGTCTCCTAGACCGTATCATAGCACATCCGGCCTCTTGTTACATCCCACCAAGGCATTTGAGCTTCTAACTTTCCAGTTTGACACTTTGTGATTGATGCTCAGTATTTCTAAATTAGTACATGTCACAACTGGTGACTGTAAGTCCATGTTTTCCCCAAGCAACAAATACCCATTTGGAGCAGCAGAGTGTGATGGGGAGAGCAGGGCTTTCTGCAATTTCTATAAAATACTGTCTGAAGAGCTGTGGGAGAAATCCACATCCTTGACTTTAGTCAAACTTTACAATGCGTCAAAAATATCCCATTAAAAAGAAAGTTCTTCTATCAACACTATAAGCAGTTTAGGTCAGGGGTTATGAGATGATTATTGGGTAGGAACAAAGGGTTGCCAATGTTGTGCTGCATACATTTGGATTCACTGTAAAGACTTTTTTCTTATCTTTGTATTTTTTGAAATATACAAGAGTGGAAAAACGAGTTTCACCCCTTTGACCCCTTTATTGTTGTTTTCTTATTACGTTTCTTTATGTGCATGTTTCTCCTTTTGTCCTTGTATATAATAAAAAAAGAAAAGTTAGCAACAACCTGTTCTCTTTTAGAGTGCTGCTTACTAATTAAAAGGCTTTCTGCCTGTTAGGCCAACTTAGGACAGAGAGCAGAGTGAACACTGCTACAAAGTCTCAGCCTTTATTGCAAAGCAGCCTCAAGGCTGTGCACATTTTGAAATCCATCTTGAAGCACAGAGAAAG